>JAHPZR010053363.1:0-25000 GCA_019787425.1 Platygyra sinensis | reverse complement strand
AAACTAATCAAATCTGATCAAACTCAATTAAACACCAGCGTTTCTACCGCAATTACAAAAAGGTACGGAGATAAAGGATCTCCTTGTCGAACGCCACGTTCAAGTGGGAAGAAGTTTGAAGTTAAGCCCTTTACTTGATTTATTAAATTACTTCATAATTATTGGAAAATTGTTCTTGTGGGACTGCAGAAGAAGTCAAACCCTTCCCAAAATTGAGGGGTTTAAAGCCAAAATTAAAATTAAGTATGAGGTAGAAAGTAAAATCACAAAACAAGAATATTTTAATAAAAAATGGATAATTAAACCTACACAATAGATATGTATTATTAGTACTATTATTACATCAAATGTTAGTATTTCTAATGTTATCTTTGTGTGTGTGTAAAAACTTTAGAATACAAGATTGTAATATTGGAATGAAATGTAATTATTAACATGGTAGAAAGACTTATACTTATTAATTAATTAATTTTATTTATTTATTTAAATGTATTTTTAGTTCTAAAATGTGTGTACCTCTACTTTAATCCGCATATATTAATTTTTCTTTTTTGTAATTGCAATAAAAATGAAAATTCTTCAAAAAAAAAAAAACTCAATTAAACACAATCAATAAATCTAAAATTCACCCTAGATGCCACCAGATATTTAAACACTCTGTGCTCTTAATGAAGTGTGTGAGGCCTTGGAGCCGACTAGCTCATAGCTGCCTGGGCTTATCCCAGTTTCTGTAGCATGAAGAGGCTAGGAGTATTTCTGCTCCTTGGTCACTGAGTTGTAGTGTTACATCAGTCAACCCGCAAGCCCAAGTCAACCTCGAGTCACAAGCCAACCTCGAGTTAACCACGAGTCAATTTTTTTTTGTTATTTTGTCCCGAAAAAAACTAGATAGTAGGAAATAAAATATCTGAATATCATGAGAAAATATAGCTGAATATAGATTGTTAAGAATATTATTGAATATAGATTGTTAAGAAGATAGATTGTCAGAACAAAATAAAAAAAAAATGACTTGACTCGTGGTTGACTCGAGGTTGGCTCCTGACTCAAGGTTGACTTGGGCTTGCAGTTGACTCGTGTAATGCTACAACTCTTGGTCACTCCCCCATAATTTGTTAGGTTTCCCCAACAATTCGTTGTTCAAAGACTGATTAAACTAACCCAGGGTTAACGAGAATATTGATTTCAGTTTTGTAACTTTTTTGGTGAGGTGTTTTGTTTATATGTTTGCCCTTCAGTTTTAAGCTCTATTAATCTCAAACAACATCAAACTGCTTGAGTTAACGTTTAACCCTAGGTTAATGCTAACCGGCTTTTGACCAACCCAGCCCTGGTTGGAGAGAGGCACTGCGAGGGTTAAGTGTCTTTCTCAAGATCACAACACAGTGTCCCTGGCCAGGGCTCGAATCCAGACTGTTTGATCCAGGGATAAGCAAACTAACCATGAGGCCTCCATGCCTCCACCTGTCCACTTAGTAACAGCTACAAATTTATAATTGAATAGCACTATTTTTACTGAACTCTTCTGGTTATGCTCTAAGGAATGCTGGCTTTAATTATTACTAGACATTTAGGACCGGTTCTTTGATCAAACCTGAGTAAGGACATCAGAAGATCGGATACACTAATAGAATAAGACAAATAGATCTTAGAAATTTAATTAGTGAATGCTGCTTGTATATGCTGTGCTAGCCTGACGCATTTATTGTTTAGACTGTTAATTTTTTGGAGTATTCTCAATTCTTTTTATACTTGTATTTAAATTACTACAGTTCTGTTTAGTATGTTTTTAGGTAATTCTTGTTGTATGTATTTTGAATTTCCATGTTTTTAATTTCTGGTATACTGTGTCCCCAATAAGCTCCTTGTCACTTAAGACTTAATTGAGAAGTAATAGAATGTTGTCACTGTTGTTAGTCTCAAGTTGGTTTGATCATTAAGTAAACTTGCATGTAGGGTAAATTTGTCAAAGAACTGCATATTACAACTATATTATATGCAACGAATGAGCAAAAAACACTTACTAATGTGATTCAATTGTTATACATGTAGACTTGTCAAGACCAAGATTATTTTCATATCATTGCCATCAATTCTGCACAGTCAGTGAAGATTATATAGAAGGTACTTCATTGCCAAAAACTTCTGCAATATATTGAAACATGTATTTAACAGATGCTCAGTTTTGTCAAAGGAGCCAACCAGGTTGTGTCTGCCTTGGTTCACAAGAGATTATTGCACAGGACTGAGCACTGAGTTGTGAGGTTTTTGGCCGCAGTTTTAGTCATACAATTAAATGTATGTTTGTTTTGTTTCCTGTTTTGGTATTGCTATATGAAGCCTAATGGGAGAATTAGTTACATGCTTGTTACAATTAAGTCTAATCACACTTAATTAATGTTGATAACTGGCAAAGTAAGCATTTTTTTAACTCAACATATCAACTGCTGAACACATGTTGTTGAGATATATCGCTAAAGCAGTTGGAATGAGTACAATGCATCACAAAATTTTGAAAATTTTGATGACTAAAGTGATTCTAAGTTAGATTGAGGCAATGTTGTTGAAAAATTTTAAAGGTATCACTTTAACCCATTGGCTCCTCGAACTTTTTGCCAAAAATGCATTTTTTGGACATTTTGGTGGTTTTGAGGCTGAATCTCGGCCAAATTAGCTTTAATCTGGTCGAAAATGCATTTGTGGCACAACAGCTAGTCCATCTTGCCACTAAAATGGCATTTTAAGAACTTTGGGCCCGTGCATGCGCAGAAACCAAATTTTTGATGTTTTTTTTTCCTTTCCTTTCTCTCCTTTTCTTTTCTTTTCGCTTCAGGGATTGACCTTTTACTGGGCTTGCTTGCAGTTAAAAAACTTCTAAGAAAGAGTCATCGAGGCGGCCAATTTTTACCGTGGAGCAGTTAGGTGTAGTGGCAGTAAATTTTGCTCTGAGTTTTTCACTCATCTTTTTGAGCATTTTTGTGCATATCTCAGGCGCCATTAAGCCGATCACCCTGACCTAGGCATCATTGGAAAGATCTTTTCCTCCTGCAGAAGTTGAGTATAGATAATGCCCATTTTGGTCAAAAATGATGACGTCAGAAGCGGAAGAAAGGCCAAGGTTCGTCACGGGCGGTTACGGGCGGCACAGGCGTCAATGGGTTAAGTGAAAAGTTGTAATGTAAAGACAGTGACAAAGTGTCTGTCAAAATTCTGTTCTTTGCATTTAAGTGTGACATAATGCACTCTTAGATAATGCATATGATTTCTTAATTAAAAAAAGGTAAATAATGCTGGAAGTTTATTATTATGATATTGATGTAATATTTGCTCTGGTCTTTGCATGGAACATACAGTGCAATGTATTTGCAAACTTGTAGATCTCCCCAAATTTCTCAACACCCTTCTGAAAAATGATGTACATGTACTTCTGTTTCTTTTGGAAACAGCTCCAGTTATTATACTGATCGCTTTTTATATTCTCACATGTGATTTTACTTCTTATATGCAAAATTCTATTCATTTATTTCTTACTTGAAAATGATCTCAGCGAGATCGAAACGTCGTGTTTTTTCACTAATTTTTATATTAAAATGTGTTTCAAAGAGACTTCTTATTAGGAATTAATTATTCATTTGAAATATTTCCCCATTTCTGGTTGGTTAAAACCACACACATAATTCACCATAACCAGCTGCTGTTGACCAACTTTTGTCATATTGAACCAATGACATCAAAAGTTCATTCTGCTAGCAGATTATTGAACTAATGACGTCAAAATGACATCAAAAGTGCAGCCTGCTGCAGATTATTGAATCGTTCACCGAGAAAACCTGGTGACAAGATTGTGTTATTTTTGGTAAGCAGAAAAACAAAGAGTGAATAGCGAAACTTGTTCAAGAACAGAGAAGTATTTTGAATGGAATAATAAAGCAATTATTGAATTCGGCTTTCGGAGGATACGAAGAATTCTGCAGATCTCGGAGGGTGTTATCCACCGCAGCCTTCGGCCTCTGTGGATAACACCCTCCTTGATCTGCGGAATTCCTTCATATTGTACTCAGCCTCATTCAATAATTGCTAATATAGTCATGCGATATGGAACCAGACCGGCTTTTAAAACATCATCTTTTCAAGCAAAATGTGAATTGGGATTTAATAGTAGGGGTCTAAAAGAAGACCCTGTGGCAGTTAATCGTTGTTTGGATTGTCACACAACATTTCTCTTCCTTCCCCCATTAGCCTGCAAACACTGACAGTTTTCCGGCTTTTGTTTCATTCCAGTTTTTTTCAGTATAAAATCTAACAGAAACTTAATTAAGTTGACCCATTCAAGATATTTTTAGCTTTTGTTTTTTGCTTGCAAGGGTGTCATTGTTTGGGTTTAGGCCTTAAAAAGTGTATCAGTTTTTGTTTGCTTCATCCTTAAATAGGATCAGGGTTTAAGACTCTTCGTAGCACACACCTATCTGAATTTTATAGGAGTACCCCCGGGATTTCTATACTGTTGGAATTAATTGCATTACACAATTTGACACGTGTAGTACTGACTGAGATAAAGTAACTTTTAAGTTTGTCATTCACTCAAAGGACATTTTAAATTCTGTGCTACAGGAATAAGAGGAATCTTGCTTAGTGTGTATTCGTTACACATGTACCTGAAGAGAAAGAGGTTTTAGACCTGTGGGTTCTCATTTCAGACCACAGGGTCTTCGGGTTAGGGTTAGGGTTAGGGTTGTTATGAGAAAATTCGCCGTTTCACTGTCATCTCTTTGATATTTGGAAAATTATAGAAAAAAACCAACGGTAACCTTTTTCCAGTTGACGACCAGGAATTTAAATATTATACTTTGTACTTTACCGACTCTTTGTACACCTGTACGTGTGTAACACCGACTTTCATTTAGAAGACAAATAGTTCGTTATCGGTTCGTTTGAGTTCCTTCCATTAATTAAGATCTATCTTCCGTTCACTCGGAAGCTATCCAGCTGAACTACTTTACACTAATGAAGTTTTATGAGTTTTCTTGAGAGTTAGCCAGCTGAACTATATTCCAGTAATGAAGTTCTATTCATGGGACAAGTTTCTTTGCTCTCGGTAACACCAAGTGAGAATTTTAATTTCCTAAGTTTGCTCTATCTTAATTTCAGCCTTTCAACCTTTAATCTTAGCAATCTATTTTAATTTAGGAAACTTCGTAGTGTTGATTAGGATTTGCTATCGTAATTAAAGCTTTTTCGCTCTTATTTTATGTTAGAAGTTTCATTACCATATTGTAAACACTTAGCTTGTTAGGATGATATATAAGCAAGTGAAGATTCCAGAATGGCAATGTCAATATCACCATCATGTTTGATCATTCTTCCCCCTTCACGATAAACGGACAACGCCGTACCACCATATATGAAGTAGTTTATGTTCATCTTGTTGAAGTACTCTGTAACAAGTTCTAACAGATAAACTCGTAGGGGTTTAAGACTTTGATTCTCTTGTAGTTTTGTTTGGAAGTTATCAGCACGGCAGCTGCCCCACATGTCAAAACTGAGACATCTCGTCGACTCCTCGTCTTGGAAAAGACTTGCGAGATCGAAACCATCCAGATCGTGGGGGTCATTGTGACGATAAGTTTTTCCTGCGAGCGCTGTAATTTCTGGCTGAACGGAGAACTGAACTGACAACTGGGGAAATCTAGCTCTGGAGAGCACTGCTTTGCTTGCGGGAACGGAATCTCGTCACAAATTCCTGGTGCACGGGGATCTACTTCGATGGTCTTCACTACGGACGTCAAGGAAGAGACATAACTTGGTCCAACAGTAGTTTATTCTGCACTCGGCTGAGTGATGGACGATGTAATCGATGTCAATCGCATAGTCAATGTAATCGATGTCGATGTAATCGATGTAATCGATGTCAATGTAATCGAAAAACTTTACAAATGCACTTGCTTATATATCATCCTAACAAGCTAAGTGTTTACAATATGGTAATGAAACTTCTAACATACAATACGAGCGAAAAAGCTTTAATTACGATAGCAAATCCTAATCAACACTACGAAGTTTCCTAAATTAAAAATAGATGCTAATATTAAAGGTTGAAATTGTTGAAATAATAATCTTATATATATATTAATTAACATTCCTGGTGACTAGTCAGCAAATAAAAATTTGCCACACATGCACAAACATTCTATTTGAAAGAAAATGGCATCTAAAAAAATGTGCTAGTCTCTCTTCCTTCAGACCACTTTCAAATGATTTTACTCAATGTCTGTATAAATGTTACGCAGTGATGTGTTAGTATACCACCCTCGACTGGTGGTATTCTCCTCCTGTCTTAACCTCTTACACACCTTATACACACCAATACGACCATGTTTATGTTTCCCTAACGACTGTCACAACTCATACGCACTCATCTTGAGTAATAAATAATGACACTAACACAACGAGACACATATCTGTATAGATGAGACCCTATCAAATTTACTCTCAACTGTGTGGGAATTAGTATGGTATGTCTTGATTCATATTATCGTACAACTGCCCGCTCTACACTCAGTGTCGCACACGACTATACCATCATAGGAGAGCCAACAGAGATAAATCAACACACGCCATACAAATGCAGCAGTTACAGCGCATCAGGTGATTAGGTCACGCGAGTAAAACACACCGTAGCACAGTATTCCACAAATTGGGCATAACAATGTAATGTATCGGTCATAGCCAAGGAATCATATCGAGAAAATATTACACATAACTAGCAAGTTAAATTTAGTGACAAATAATGAGATGACGATGAGAGCAAACGTCAATACTCTTTTGCGTGAGTAAATAATATCATCACAACAATTCCCAGCGATAGATGCAAAATACAAATTGTATAGTATAAGTATATACGTAAACCGCAGATGGCGCCAGAACACATTCTCAATACACTGGCACGGTCTAAGGTGTATAACAAGTAGCTCCAGTATACAAATATGTTGTGACTCTATATCACTATATACGAACACCAAACCTGGATACACATAAGAAACACACACCCCAGGTGATAACGACAATAGAATACACATGAAAACCTCAAACTAATGTATATAATTTACCCAAATCCCTTCCAAACGACTAGATACCAGACGTATACACGTCATAAAAGTGGTATCTCACACATGTATTATTGCTCAATAACCAGTTCTTAATCAGCCACATAATTTACACAATGATGACATCTATGTTGCTCAATTGCACGATTCACTATCCCTATCCTTACATGTATATCCCTTTCGCCAAACAATACCCACATAGACACATTTGATCACACATAAGTTCATCGTTTGTTGGCCAATTCTATGTATTTGTATTGATTACACAGATCACAATATAAGAAATCAGAGAAGTCCTAGCAACAACAATGTGTAACGAAGAAAAGTCGTGTGGATCACAAGCAACAGGTGTAAGACAAAACCCACCGGTGGCCCCCAACACCAGCACCCCGCCAAAGTTGGACGGCCACCAACAACAGTTGCACACGCAGATCAACGATGCCTGTACTGAAAAAGGAAAATCTTTATTTGCCGCTGCGGTACTACGTGATGAACAGACCACAAATTCATTATGTGTCAATAATATTCTGTGGATATCCACAAATTATAGTCATACTGTCCATGCAAATCAAACTCATCTTCAGATAAAAGGTTTTGCTGGAGGGCTAACTTGGAAAATGGTCTTTTGGCTTTTCAAAAAATGACAGTTTTCAGTTGGTAGGGAAAGTCATACCAAGTTATCAAGTTCTTCAAATGTTGCCTTGTTATGCACTTAGGTTACATCATATGATCTATATTCTTACTGACCAAAGCTGACGGCCAGTGAGCATTCAAAAATTCTAGCACTTATCATTTATGACAACGAATGATTAAGAAATACAAAACATAAGTAGAAGTTTGGAAGAAAGAGAAATGCTGTGGGAACACGAGCCGCAGGCGAGTGTTTCCACAGCTGTTTTCGAGTTCTACCAAACTTTCATGAGTGTTTCTAAAACTCGATAACGTCTATTTCTTTTAGAAAACACCGCGATGAAAAAGGAAAACAACTTGTAAACTTTGATTATCAAAATGTAAATTCTCTATGCTCGCGCCATCATTACGTCAACATCTCGTTCTAGTTCTGTGTTGCTATCGAGTTATTCAAACACAATTTTTAACCAATCAGCACGCATATTTTCAATTGAGTGTCGAAGGTAATTAGGCAATTACAAGGCTCGACTGAAGACCTTACATGTGCCTCACCTTAAACTGTTATGTAAATACAACAAAAAGATACCAGATGTACAAGATACCAGAGGTCCAGCTTAGTAAAAGCAATGAAATGAATTTGTCATTGATTGATTGATCATTATTCAATTAGTATTAATCAAATAGAATTTAACAACTTTCAACAATTCATTGATTTAGAAATTAGCTTTTCTTGAAAGTGATTGACTATGCCTGGCTGAATTAACACTTACTTATCATGGTTTTCTAATGTTTAAGAAACATCATTGCAACAGAGAACATAAAAATAGTAAATTTTAGTTTGAGCCCTTGTGTACTAATGGTGCAAATGATGGATTTCATTTTTGGCACCAGTAAATATTGAACACAACTGACATGATTCAGATGGTCAGTATTGCTTGCACTGTATGGTCTCCTATATCTCCATCTGTTCTCAGGGGCAAACAAATGGATTATGGATAATATAGACAAAGGTTTGCTGGTGAAGTTGTGATTTAACATACAGTACCAAAACTATTGGCCCATCTCAGTTGTTCGATTGCAACTCTTAACTTTTTTGTCTCGTCTTCTCCGACAGAGCTCTTTTGTTGCTACAATTATTTTTCGTGTTTTATTTCAGCATCGGCATGTCTACATCAGAACAGATCACCTTGACCGAGTCTGTCAGTAACGATCTGGATGGTTTCGATCTCGTAAGTCTTTTCCAAGAAGAGGAGTCGACGAGATGTCTCAGTTTTGACATGTGGGGCAGCTGCCGTGCTGATAACTTCCAAACAAAACTACAAGAGAATCAAAGTCTTAAACCCCTACGAGTTTATCTGTTAGAACTTGTTACAGAGTACTTCAACAAGATGAACATAAACTACTTCATATATGGTGGTACGGCGTTGTCCGTTTATCGTGAAGGGGGAAGAATGATCAAACATGATGGTGATATTGACATTGCCATTCTGGAATCTGATTTCTCAAATGCGGTTCATGGCATTGATTCATTTTGCGCGTTGAAGGAAGGAGACGTTTTAATGTCGCATGAATGTTCTCACCGTGGACGAGGCTGGTTTGACGCAGACGGAAACGAAATTTTATTCAGCGGTGAGGTTGGTGGAAAGCGTTTGAAATTTTTTGCCAGCAGAAAACTTTTCAAGCAATTTGGATTCGAAACCGATGAAAGTTTCAATTTAGGTCTTGCCCATTTGGATGTGTTTACTCTGGGTCAACACCCGGATCATCCTAATTGTTACTGTGTCAACTGGAATTTTCCGGGCTCTTATGATTACAGAAGAAAGGCTTTTCCAAAGTCAATCTTTTCTCCCCTTAAAACCTACAATTTTGAAGGAGTCGAAGTCTATGGAATGAACGACCTTAAGACTTATTTAGAAATTGAGTATGGCTATCTAGGCCGCGGTGCCATGTACGACTGCAAAACACAGCTCTACGTGAAAATACCAGAAAACCTTTTTAAACAGCTCCCAAGCGAAGTTCAGCGATCGATTCACGTCGACTCTTGATCGCATTTCTTCCGGCACGCTCACTATTATACTTGCAGTAAAACGAATGATCACTATGGTTACTACGCACCTCTGCTTTTTTCCCTACAATAAGTAATCTCTGTCTCTTTATTTCTCTTCTATTTCTTTATTAGCTCTAGTTAATTATATAAATGTGCAAAAATAAAGAATCTTGAATCTTGTTTTGAATCAGTGAATGTCTCGCTATGACTGGTTCTTATCTGCCTATCGTTCTTCTGGTCCAAAAATATGTGACTCCTTTATTCAAGTTTTTTCGTTATTTCTCAATCACAATATTCCTTTGCGGAAGAAAGATTTCGCAAAGAGTATTCTGTATTTCTGCAAATAAGGCCTCGGTTTTCTCTCTCGTGTGACTTGAGTATAAGGTTTTTATTTTTTTTTATTTAATTTATTTTTAACCATAAATTTACAGAATTAAATTTAAATATCTACAAACCCGCTTGTAGCATAGCTAATCTAGGCGGGTTGTATTAATTATAGTCATGTTAACCTGAGCAAAAAGTATTTAAAAACAGCTACTAAAAATGAAGTGGGGTAAAAACCTGGACTGACTTCAAGTCTCCGAGCTAGAATACCCCACGGGACTGTGGACCTTACAAGGAGTGAGAAAAAAACAAATCTTAGGAAAAGAGGCACGAAAGAATAAAAGTCGGCGGAGAAATAGAAACGCGGACAATCGGTTAGGTAGTGTGTCCCTGTAATTGTTCCCAGGGCAGCCGTGGGTGTAACGAAAAGGGGCAGACAAAACGAAGTGACACGTGATGCACACTCTTGTTATCGGAAGTTAGGTAATTCTCTTCACAGAGCAGTAAAAATTTCAAAAATTTATGGTGATATTAACTCTGGCGATATCAGATCAGAGACTTGAGGAAGCTTCTGAATGGGAGATTGAATGTGAGCGAGATGTATTAACATTTCAATGTTGTTTGGCGCTGAACTTAGCGGAGGTGACATTTGTTCCCATGACACCTCTGAAATAAACCATACTATCGCGTGACAATTCCTTTTTGCTAACAACACGAATCAAAGGCGCCTGTTTTTTTTTAGTCATGGGAGAAACGCCTGTCTAACTTATTGGCTCGGGAAGCACTGACGCTCTAGCTCTCTCACACTAATTTCATTTCAAATTTAAACTTGCTACAAGACAATTTGACCGCTCCAAAAATGGACAAAAATCAATGTGGGAAGTTAAAAAAAATTCAAGATTTCTGTCCACGGGACATGGAATAGGCTAGTTTCGAATTGTGCAGAAACAAAAGAACAGAGTCGAGGTTCAGGGGAATAATTAGCATTTTGTATTGTTCATAACAAAGGAAAATGCAAATTATTCCCCTGAACCTCGACTCTGTTCTTTTGTTTCTGCACAATTCGAAACTAGCCTATTCTGCCGTCTTGCGGCTACAAGGCGCGTGAAACTATGGTCGCTAAATGCGAACTTGTAAAGTTGACACCCAACCTAAGATTGCTATTTTTTTTTTAATTCAACTTCACGGTGAGGTTGCATTGACGATTCTATGCCCACCCTTATTTAAACTGAAAAGAAATGGCAGATTTTTATTGTTAACCAAGAGCGTAAAATACAAGTTTCACAATGCAAGTAAAAGGGTCATTTTATCTTTTATCGGTTAAAAACTAAAAGCAGCGAAACAGCACGGTGCTGTCACAAAACACAACAATGAAAACTGAAGATTGTCAAAAGGGTCAAATATGAACTGAGTGGAGATGGCGCACTCTATTTAAGCTGACACGACGATTGCCAAAACAAGAGAGATTCCGCTGGCCAAAAGAGAGGCTCTTGTGTAGGCAGCCAGCGCCTTGGGGGTAGGCTTGGCGATAGCCTTGGGTTTGACCAGATCCATTTTGTTGCACATTGGGGTCTGACAGCATGCCACTCCGCATTTGGTTATTCAACTCCAGGAATTTGCTTAAGTGTTTCTTCAAGCCATCGGGATCACAGTTTTTGTGTTTCATTTTCGAGCAGAGTGTCTGTAAAGAGACAGTAATATAATTACGAGGGCAAAGTTACTGTTATTTACATGTAGTTTTCAAACACGAGCCTAAGTTAGCTTAATATCCTGTTGATTGATTGATTGATTGATTGATTGATGATGAATTGATTGATTGATTTGATTGATGATTGATTGATTGATTGATTGATTGATGGTTGGTTGATGAAAGTGAGAAACAAAAGATTAAGGACTGACCGACTGACCGACCGACCGACCGACTGAACGACCGACCCACTGACTCACTGACAGACAGATTGACTGACTGACTGACTGACTGACTGACTGACTGGCAGACTGATGACTGACTGACCGGGACCGACCCACTGACCAGACTGACTATGGGTTGATGACTGACTGACTAACTGGCTGACTTGACCACCGGTGGACGGACTGGTACTTGTTTTTTGTTGGTACATTTCGCACTACACACACCTTTTCTGCGCATAGCCATCGTTGTAACAATTTGCCATGCCGCCGATAATTTGGCTTTGATTGTCATGGCGGTAGTAACACAGGCATCTAGAAGTCCGTACAATTCGTCACGGAACTGTTAGTTACTTTGTCGCACAAGGAGTTAGGACCAATGATACTTACAGCTGGTAAACACGTGCAGTCCAAGGCTAAGACAAAACAATGTTCAACATGGTTACACCTGCGTAAGATGGACATGATAAATTATTTATTACATTAAAACACAATCTCCGTCACAAGACACATCTTGGTATACAATATTCCTCGAGGGTAATGTCCCTTTTGGTCTTTTCCTATCTATGTCATCGGACAATTTACAGGACAATAGTTTGCCATCTCGTCCAGAGTACATTGTGAACAACTAAAGTGAATAGTGAAACTTGCAACTGAATGATTATAAAAATACAATTTAATAAATGAGTAGAATAGATGAAGAGATAAACGCTTAGTGCCATCGGTTAGTGCAGTAGATTTCTGTAGATTGCTTGTGACCAATTTACAAGTAGAGCTAGCGCTACAGATAAAACGTTTCATAAGTTAGGAAAACTGAAAAACTCCAAGATATGGCCGAGAAACCCAACATTTTAAAGCTAAACTTTCATTAGTAGGACTCTACGTAGTATAGCTAATGGCATGCTGAAATAGCTAGCAATCTGGATGTGGCTAAGCCATTGCACAACTGAAACCCCATGTAGAGAATTTTTTAAAACTTTGCCAAAAGTTTCATCTTATCCTGCTTATCAAAATGCTACAATAAGAAAAAATTTCACCGTGCCGTTTTTGAAATATAAGCGCTTAAAGCTAAAATTAAGGGTGTTTTTAGCAGGTCGTAGTGTTGCTATGGTAACCCTTTGTGTCGCGAAAATAATACCAACGTGTTCACCAGTGATTGGGCAGTTTTGTGATACCATGATTGTAGCATCAATTGATAAAGAGTGGTACTTATGGCCCATCAAAATCTACGTCTTGGAAAGTGCTGGAAACTGTTTTGAGCCACCTTAAATGACAATCAATCCCAGCGATCTTTTGAAGGCGCACAGTTAATAATACGTCGATAAATAATTGGAAACCGTCATTTAAAGAAAACAATTAAGTCATTGTCGCTCTCGATGAGCCTTCGGTCTCATCAACTATCACCTCATAGAAATCTCGAGCTGATAATTTAATAGTTAAATAGTATTCAACATTGGTCATTGTTATATTTCTAGCTTGGCGTTTGAAGTGTAGTGCATAAAACAGTTCTTACCGAATTTCTTATTTCCGAGCAAACCAAATGGAATTTTGGAACGTCTTAATAACGACATTCTCAGCAGTCAGTCCTATTTGAATGAATAAATTTCTAACAATTATACATTTGAATGAAGCTATCTCGGTCGATTTGCATAATGAGTCAGGACCCAAAGAACAGAAAATATTCGATAACGTGGCTTCAGAAACAAATACGTTTTTGAGCATAAGGTTCTGTCACGAGCTTGTACTGACCCTTGCATTCCTCATCCATATGCTGTGCAAATTTTCAAATGAACAGTTTCTCAGAAACTCTTTATACAAGTTTTTTTTGCGTCCCTTTTTAAACTGTGTTTTACCAAAGCCTCAATCTAAAGAGGGAGGATTTTATCACGGGATGAGCCCATGTTTCCCACCACGATACTGTGCTTTTGAAATTCACTTTGGCTTGTTTTCCGTTCTTTCCGGTCTTTATTTGAACTTTTTTGGTTTGTGCTAAGCGCTCCGCTTATCATTGAGCTCATTTGCTTGGATGCACCTTTTCCCTAGAGACTGTATCAAAAATGAATATTAGTGATTAGTAGTATTCTACTAGTATACTAATGCAAATGCTGTAATCTGATTGGCTAAGCCACTGCACACTATCAGCCATTAGTGCTCAGTGACTGAAACTCGTCTACGAAATGGTGAGGTTTTTTCGTTTTGCTGAAGTTTGGAGGAAAATTTTGATGAAAATGGATAATTAAAATCCTGAGAAGACTAGACGAAGGACATAACTGTTTCTTGACTTTAAAAAAATTATTGAAAAAAAAAATGATGCGAGCGCGTACACACTTCAATGTTAAATGCCAATTCAATCCGGACGATCTTTTTAAGGCGCAATGTTTAAGAATACGTCGAGAAATAAGTTGGAAAACCGTTATTTGAAGTAAACTTTAGAAAGAATTCTACTAAAACAATTAGATTACTTCGGCCTCATCAACTATCACCCCCTAGCTGAAATCTCGAGCTCATAATCTAATTGTTGATTTGAATATGTCAACAAGGTGTTGAAAAAATGCGGTTGAAGGTCTTTGATGATATATCTGAGGAACTTTTATTTCAAAAGGTTTCTTCAACAAGGGCTTCAACCATTGATTAACCAAAGAAAAGACCTGTCCCACTGCATAAACCCATGATTGAAGCTTTCGCTTTCCGTTGGCGAGCGATGGAATGTAATCATTTTTTATCCTTTCACGTCGGTGTTCTTGCTGACTAAATCATATCACTGTTAGCTCATAAAGCTTTCGACCAAAAAAGTACCAATTTTACAATGTTGTTAGCTCGCTTTCTCGCCAGCTCCAAATCAGAAAGTACTTTAAACATGAATCTTTTTTTCATTTCACTCATTCCAAACTTATCTTGCCTCACGGGGATGTATGAACAATGGCGAGAATCAAACACTCCGCTTAACTTCTGGTTTCCGGGTTTAATTCTCATAAACTGGATGACTCTTTTCCTCAAAAACAAACAGTTTGGAAATTTACAAGCACTCGCAGGCTTCTAAAAGTTGCGAAGTGGAGCAGAAAATTACATGCATTGCCATACTCATTTCTAAAAAGAATATCGTTAAATGAAATTAAGTTTGTACTGAGCAGTTAACTGCATCAATGAATTCCGTATGTTCTGTTGTTTCACCTGGGTTTCAAGTTTTTGAGATCACTGGTTTTTCTGCAAATTTCGATTCAACTCCGGCTTCTTCACTGTTAAATATTCAAGTGACGCCATTTTCAAACAAACTATTTTCAAAGAACAACAGAAAAGAAGAATATAATTGCGGTGATCGAACAAAGGTTTCTAATTTCAAAAAGGCACTTACAACTAGTGATATTAGCATACGGCCCCTCGCATCCTTTGTGAAAATAACTGCTAGAAAAGCTTTCCTGGAAAAATGTTGATGAAACTAGTAAAATTTCCAAGTCCTTAAAATGACAGATCTCCAGTATTTGGGCTTAACGTTATTTAACGTAATCGCCGCTTCCTTTGCTAATTAAAACAAGCCATGTGCATTTTTGACCAGGCCGAACCAGAACATGCAGAAAAAGTGTTTTAGGACTGATGAATTGAAATACAGGCTGCCTTAAAAAACTGTGGACGTTGTTTTTCAATATGTTTTGAGATTTTTTTCAGGGCAAAGCAATTTAAAACGCTTCCTGTTCATTGGGCGATTATTCTTTACGAGGATCACATGCCTGAACCATTTCTGTTAGGTACGTGACTGGCATTCTAAAGGGGCTATCGCTTCTCAAATTTACAGAGAAAGCTCAGTTTCCTTATACAACCAGCAGCTAAGATTGATTAGTTTGTGTTGTCAACTTCTCTTCTGTTAAATCGTGAAGGCAAATGCCAGTATTCGGCTTCATCGGCATTCACGTAAATCACTCGAGCATAAATTAATTGCCGTAGGTTTCATTTCAAGATATCACAGCCAGAAATATGTAAAGCAATTCGATAATATTTACTCAGTACTTACCGCTTGGTAGGGCAATAAGGATGATAGCGCTGAGGACGATACCGTTCATATTAGCTGTAAATTCACTGCAAGGGTGTTGGACTTCTGAATACCTTCTCAAGCACGTTACAATGAGCCTACTGTCTCCGGGCACCGCTTCAAAACGCTTCCGTAACCATCGTTACCAGGTTTTTTTTTTGTTGTTGCTGGCAGAGCCGCGTCAAAAGACTTGAGGCGCATTAGTTAAATCAAAGGATTTTTTGGGTTCTGTTCTGATGTACCGGTAAACAAGGGAACAACCATTGTTTCTTTCTTTGTTTAGGAGTCATTGGTTAGCTGTTGTGTATTGTTTGTGTATCGGCTCTTGTGTACCGATACACGAGGACAGAACATTTTTTTTGTGCTGGATGATTGCTTTTGTAAACACAAATAAGTGGAATTTCATATTTAAACCCTGTGTTAAATTGAATTTTACAATTTAGTTCTACTAAATTATACACCCTTTCGGCATGTGGCTACCAAGAAAAATTATTTTGTAAGCATTTAAATTAACCTCCCTAAATTCATTTGAAATTACTGTGGAGTTATCTACTCAGAGATCGAGCTTAGTCCGGGCTTATTTGAACATATTGGAGGGAGGGAGGAAGTAAAAAATCCAAACCATACCTGACTCCTACCGGTAAAAAGTCAACCGGTACCCAAAGAGACCCTGTGGATGGCCATGTACCATGGCAAAAAACATATTAGAAGGAAAAAAGAGTCACATTGGCTTTCAATAAAAAATTAAATGAAAAAAAAAAAGAAAGAAATTAACAAAGGGGAGGGTAGCTCGCAGCCGTTCTCAAAATGTTGCTCGAAATATGTCAAAAAGTTGTGCAAAATTTGCTCAAAAATTGGGTTTTTTAACGGTAGTTGCAGCATTTGGTTAAAATATACTTTTTCTCTACGAAAGAAAGCTTTCTGGACAATTGCGATGGAAAGTTGTGGAATGCAAGATTAAGCCGAGCAATTACTAGTTTTACCAGCTCAAACAGTTTGCATTCAGTTGTGAAACCCTGTTAAAACAAGGGACATGACAACATGAGTGTCCCTATAATGTGATCTGAGCGTCTCGCAACTGGAGTGTCCGGATTATCCAAGGTAGTCTCCAGCATCATGAAACGCTTACCGCTCGATTGCCGGCACATTTTTTGGCGTGAGAGGTGTATCGCTTGGGCGCAAAAACGCCTGTAGGGGATTGTATCGCGGAATCTAATTGCCAACGAGCCAGCCGAGCGAGAGCGCGAGGGCTGGCAGAGGCGGGCAGCATTATAGAAGCCGTCGCGAAATTACGGTGGCAGGCGGAAAACATCTCGAGGATGGATAGACAGTTTACTGTGAGGTAAGCTTCCCGATTTGTAAGGTAAGATTCCTGAGATTCCAATAAAACGTAGTGGTAAAGAGGTCGGTGATGTCCTTGTCCAAGACGGACCACCATACGTTAGCGCGTAGCGATTGTGACGGTCAGGCCGCATGGTTTTGATCGTCTATGCAAAGTAAAAGGCCTGTTCACATGGACGGGGGGGGGACCTCAGGCAGGTGAGTTCCCCGCCCTGGTGGGGTAACCAATCTATCCATACAATCTCTCTTTTTCTTGATCGCGTTCACATGCTAGGTGGGGTACCCCACCAAAGGCGGGTTACCCGGGTGAGTTTTCTTCCATGTGAAAGCTGCGGAGTGGGGTAACCCGCCTAACCGGGATAATCAAATCACTCGGCGTGGCGAGTTATCTCGACGATTTCACCTCCAAAACCGCCAAAAGGCTGATAAAATTGACAGTGCTGACGAAAAATGTAAGCGTGGAATCGGATAGTCAGGCTAATCAGCGGAATCAAACTAAAGTTTTGCCTGCAACAACGACATTAAAGCGAAAGCAGCTTCATTCGGTAACAAACGATAGCTCTTGTTAGTGCGTTGGTAGCGAGCCACGTGATTGCATTTTGGGACCTCACCCCGCGTCCCCGGGGTTGCATGTGAAGACAAGTATTTCTTTACCACGGTAGGTGAGGTTCCCCACTTCCATGTGAGCTGACCCTAATTTTCACCTCTTTGTGTAAGTTTTGATTTGTTTTTATTTCCAATTCTACATAAGTGTACTTTAGTTAATTGCCATAGGGGCATATTTATGGAGCTAGCAAGCTCAAAAATCGGCCAGCAAGCCAAAGCAATCAAGAAACCGAGAAACCTTCTTAAACTGAATTCAATCAAAGCAAAGTTAAACAAACGACAACCGTGTAGCAAACTATCGCGACCTACATGAGAGTAAACTCGACATCGGTCAGTGAGCCAACTTTGTCACCGCCAGAGAGCAAAAAGCAAATCAAAAGCAATATTTACAGTGGATTTCAAAGTAAAAATTTAACTGGGACATTTGACGGTGTTATTTGAATACTTGACTGACGAAAAACATAGTTGACGAGCACAAAACATGACTCCGTATTTTGGGTTCCCATTTGCAATTTGTTTTGATAATGGGTTGCTCGTTTGGCACTTAGTTCGAGAGCTACATCTAGGTTTATACAAACAAAAGATACATGATGCATGCACCCCCCCGATGGAAATACGTCCAACAAACCCTGAACAGCTAAATTACCAACATTTGACATTTGCAATCGGCCCCTGGACGCGGGTAACACTGATTTTTCGTATTTCGTATCTGAACTGATCTCTTCTGTGTGTGCTGTTGCACTCCTACTTTCGGTAGCCAGTTAAAAAACTGTAAAGGCTTCTCGAAATACCTTTAACAACAAGTCGTATAAAATTTTTCGTTTCAGGTAAATGAGAAAATTAATATAAATGGTAAATTTACAGTCAAACACAGGAAGTGCTTGCGCGATCACCGAGACAGAGGCTCATGATAAAGGCTTGACAATTCCAGATCAAATTGGAATTGGAAATGTTGGTTTTGAGGAGAGGGGAAAACGAGAGATGCTGTAAATATCGGATTTATGTCGAAGAAAAAATATAATTTTTAAAAATAATTCACTCAAAAAATCAGTTTTAACGTTAGCGATTCTTAAGTTTTGCCCGAATGGAAATTGTCGGTTAAGGTTCAGTAGCCCTGACCAGACTATTTTAATTTGTTTTTTCTGTCACAATGAAAATAATAACGCGTCATCATAGTCGAGAAAAAGAAACGTGTTTAGTTTATTTTTTAAAAATATTATAGTTTCTTGACCTCAAGAAATTTTCTGCCATTGACTTCAGTGACACAGTATTACAGTCAAACGTCTTCCATACTTCAACATGTTCACTGCAAATCTTATGTGTTCTTATCTGTCCCTTATTCTTGTGGGTTTAACCGGCCAAGTTTCCTCGTCAACTCCAGTAAATAAGACAACCGCAGATGGGAAAGTGTTCATTACTGGAGATCATAACGAGGTTGTCGTGTCCACAGCCCAAGAAACGAAGAAGGCGCTCGCCGAGATTGAAAGAAAAATAAATTCCTTGAACGAGAACGATAAAAATTTCGCCGAGCGAATATTGTCGCTGGAAGAACATATGGGAAGAAAGCTGGATTTGATGAACAAGTCGAATGCAGCGCTGTCCGCGCAGGTTCAAGCGCTGTCTCAGAGATTAACAACTTTGGAAAAACAAGGTACTTATGCTGCATAATTTTATTAAGTGAAATCTCTCTCTCTCTCACTCGTTACAGTGCCGTACAGCAATTCTAGTATCCTTACTTATTCCATAATATTTAGAGAACCTTCTAAAAACGAAAGTAAAAACTATGAGCAGACATCATAGCCCGACAAAAACGCATTCAGAGCTGCCCATTCTAACCAAACTGCATATCAAATTTAGTCGAGTCATCAACACGGACATTTCGCGTAAAATATGTTCATCACCAGAAAATGGTCTAACTTTTTGCTTTTTTTAAACCAGTAACTAACTATCTATTTAGAGCCGGAGAGACTTAGACCAAAAAAGTTAAAAAGCAAAACAAACTGACAGAAAAACTGGAGGCAATAAACGCGGAAACTGTCAAAATTTTGTCCAAAACAGTGAATCAGTCAAACGCGGCACTGTCCCCGCAGATTCAAGCAATACTCAGAGATAAACAACTTTACTACCACCACCACCACCACCGGAAACTTGGCTAAAGCATGACTAAGACTGAGGTCTATGTAATGGCAGTTTATGAGCGCATTCTGCTTAATTAAGTTTGAGAAATAGTCTGGTAAAGGCAAAAATGCGTCCGCTTGGCGCCATTGCTGCCCGTTCATGCTAGGAAATCGCTTTAAAACCCAGAAATAGACCAAATGTTGGCTTAAGGTGTCTTAAACAAGCTTATAGAGCTGCGGCAAGTAACTCTAGTAATTTAAAAAAGCATAGTTATTTCGTCCCAAAAAGTTCAGTAAAGGTATAATGTCGAGTGGGTGGTTCGGGATACGCGAAAATCGGGAAGCCCCATGTTTGCACGTTTTTGACTTTATTCCTCTCTAACTCTATCGTTTTATGGAAGTTAGACGTGATTTTCACCCCAAAGTTAGATGTATGCATGGGCAATGCGCATGTGACGTTTGAGCTAAATTGTGCTTATATGATACTATCAGCACGTCTTTTAGTTAGGAATGTTTGAGTGTGACAAAATGTCCGCAAAGCGCCATTCCATTAAAGTGTGCTATTTTTGCACTTTTGTAAAAGAACTTGTCTTAAACCGTGACAGTAAGCCAGTTTTTGTACACCACATTAAAGAATATGTTTTTATATGCTTGAGTGCAATGTTTCAAACTATTAGGTCTTAAAGGGAAATTTCTACAGATTTTTTCAAATTTTTTCATGTCCGCAAAACGCCACAAAGGGGTGATTTTGGGTAACTCTGGAGAGATGTAGCGCCTTTATATATGAAGGAATTTCCTTGGTTCCCAAGTATGTTTCACAACTGTCTTTGTTCTTTACAACTGTGTAACTTTGGTTAGATCACTAGAAAGACATCTTGTTAATTTCCACAGTTTAAGACATGCACCAAGGCTGCAATCACAATGAAATTTGAAAAATTCTTAAAAAAAGTAATTTGCATGGAAACTTTTGAAAACTTGTCTAAAACGAAAATCTTGTTAATGCCTTCATATTACAAGTATAACAAAAATTCTAACTGCAAACGTATTCCATAGATATTTGTTTATGTCACCGATCAACGACGCAAACGTCATTTGCGTCTAATGTTCAAATGTCTATAACTTCGCCAATACTTAAGCTTTTCCTGACTTACCTCCTGAAAACTTAAAACTTCGCATAAACTGTAATATTTGAGAGCTTGGGTGTGAAACACTGGGACGTTTTTTCGGGGGCAAGTTTTTCGTACGTTTTCTGAAAATACGTTTTTTACTTAATTGGTGACCATTTATAACATATTCATACTTTGTGAACCAGGTGAGCTTCTAGCTTGATATTTTAACTATTGGTACATGTACGTATTGGCAACAGTTGGGTGGAGTGCAAGGTTAATTTGTTAAGATTTGCGGCGTCAGAAACAATTTTTATGTTACCGCTCAAAGTGCTTCTTATGTCCGCAGAGCGCCGTTTGTTGAAGTTGCGCAAGGTGCTTGATAATTATTATACGCAATATAGTTAGGCAATGTAAATCATTTTTTTAACGTCTGAGTTAACGCTTAGGCGATACTTCCTTGCATGTAACTCAAACAGCCTTAAATCGCCTTTAATTAAATAAATTGGCATAATGTGATTATCATCTGTCCGGAAAGCGCCGGTAGAGTAAGAGCTATTTAAGTTGTTCTCAGACTTCCCTCAGCCGTACACTGAGAACTCCATCTTTGGTAATTACACGTTTTTGTTTATGCACATCATTATTCCCTTTATAAGGTGCTTATAAAGTTTGCAATTGTAAGAAAAATCGTTAAGGGAAAATCGTATGCGGCAGTGGCTTTCAATAGAGTGTTCTACTGTTCTTGTCAGCTCACATGAATTCGTAATTTAAACTTAATTGCAGTAAATGTTTCTTACTTTTGGAATACGGCGCGCGTGAGTAAGGATAATTATTGTTAACGCCTAAAATTGGCCTGCTCTTTTGTTCAAATGACTGTAATGATATGGTATACATGTACCATCAATGCGGAGGTGGGATTTATAGAGAGGGGGAGCTTATTGAAAAGAAAAAAAATCGGAGAGCGGGTTCGGAGGAGGAGCTAAAGGGGTGTGAATAAAGCTTTCCAGTACATGTATCATATTCATAAAACACCTTGATAGTACAGCTCTTGGGAATCAGTTGCAAACATTAAAAACACATCTCTTTTCGCAAATAGTTTTAACTTAGAAATTTTATTTTATAGCTAACGGTTAAAATGTCGCCACAAGATTACCCATTCATTGCGGCCGAGCACGCGGTAATGGACTGGGTACCAGTAAACCTCGATTCTCCGGCAGGGGAGGGGGGTTGGGCAGAGCAGCAGAGTTTCAGAACCCAACCAGTCATCGAATCAGTAATTGTCTTTTTTAAAAGGAGCCATATTCGACGGCGATGACCGCAAGTCATAGACCCGCGTTATATATCTATTTTTTGTGGTTCTTAGCCAGAATCTGCCATGAAAACAATTGGGGGTACACGCAAATTTTGTGCGGCTCGCGTGGATTCCATGCGAGTAATCATGGAAACTCTTCCAGCACCGAATGTCGAGAACCACTTCGTAACGATATTTTCTGTGCTGAATTGTTCTGGTTAGCAAAACATTTAACTGATCATGAACTACTACCACTTTAACCTTCGGATTTACATTTCTATAAGGACTATAAGTAAAGTTTCCACTTATTAAAGACTTTGGCTGTTTGACTTAGTTTCCTCACGGAAGCAGCAGTGATGTGTGTGATTTTCCCTTTACAACTTTAACCTTTGGATTTATATTTCTATAAGGACTATAAGTAAAGTTTCCACTTATTTTAAAAGACGTTGGCTGTTTGACTTAGTTTCCTCACGGAAGCAGCCATTACGTCGGACAGTCCGTTAAGCGCCAAAATTTGCATAATGTCCGCTAAACGCCACTTATGTCCACTACTACGACCACTACTACGACCACTACTACGACCACTACTACGACCACTACTACGACCACTACTACGACCACTACTACGACCACTACTACGACCACTACTACGACCACTACTACGACCACTACTACGACCACTACTACGACTACCGCTACTGCCACTGCTGCTACTGCCACTGCTGCTGCTACTGCTGCTGCTGCTGCTGCTGCTACTAAGAACTCTATTTAAGAGTTATTATATATGTTTTTAGCACTGTTACGCTAATTGGGGATACTGTAAATAAATATACAAATATTTTAAATATAACATAAACTATTAAGAATTCAAACTGGTGGGAAGCTAACCAGTTGGCTATTTACACAACGCGGTCGAGGAGTTGAACTCGAGACCACCGAGAACAAATCCAGATAGCAGTAGGGTGGAGGATTTGAACCAGGGACCTCAAGATTTCAAATCCAGCGCCCTAAACCACTCGACTACGCTGCCTACAAAGTACATACACAGTGAACTTTCCTGAGAAATCCACTCGTTTCTTTAGTTATCGCATAGATAAGCCCAAATTATTTCAGTCACAGCTAAATCACCTGCAAAGCTTTTACAAGCACGATCAGGAACAATGGCAGACCTCGCTTCTTGGAAAAAGGAGATGTACTAATATTCTATATTTGATCATGTGACTGTGATCCAGAAAATTAAAGTGTGCTTCACATATTGGATTAGCCCAGTTCCGATATATTAAAATTCTAACTTGGCTCCAAGGCTTAGGAAAAAAAAAAACAAAAGAAATTAATTATTCATCCTTCATCCTCGATGCGACTTCTTTTGTTTTATTCACCTAAGCGTTGGAGCCAAGTGAGAATTTTATATATCGGAATTGAGCTCTTCCAACAGCCACTGATCTCCCTTGGTGGTTGTATTATTCCAATACACAGATAACACTTGTTAGAAGGTTTATGTTTCGTTCCTTCGTTCGTATTTTCTCCCATACATTATATCAAGAGAATATGGTCATATTCTCTTGATTTTTTTTAGCCACTCAAGTCCTCGCATTTTATACCACAGATACTATAGGTTTTAAAATTAAAAAACTAAAAATTTATGCGACGATAAAACTTGATTGCATTAACTATTTTTGTTTGCTTCACTTCAGTCGGGGCAGGTTACGCGCTGCTGTTTCCAAGAAAAGGAACCAGTGACTACGTCATGACACGTGGCATGCCTAGCCTTACAGCCGTGACAGTTTGTCTGTGGATAAAAACCGCTGATACAGGAAATGGAGGAACAGCGCTGAGTTATGCTGTGTCTGCGGGATCAGACAACGAAATGGTTTTGTATGACTACAGGAACTTTGGATTTTGGGTGGGAGGCACAGGCAGGTAAAAACAGGCTTATGCGGTGTTATGAGCACACAAATCTTTCGTCCTTCGTCCTTTCTGATGAAGGAAACCTATAGTTGACATAACTAATTGGAAGGGATTCCAAGCAGCATTATTATTGATCAAGCAAGCTCGGCATTTTAACTCGGCAAGGAGTAATCTGTGTTCCAAAAATAACCAGTTCAATGGACTGTCCCCACAAAAACAGAAAATGTCTTGTCTTCAGCGCTTAGAGCTTAGTCGTTGTCACTTGTTTGTCCGGCAGTTAAGCGTTTAACTTGCTTCAAGATTGATAAAAGACCTTAACATGTAAAAAATGTAAATCGTATTTATAGTGGTCACGCACTTAGCGATACAAGCACTAAGCTTAGCTAGTTTACAGGCATACCACTTAAACAAAGGAAACAAATAGGAATTGATTGAAAAACCTCTACGTCAGTACGTCACAAGTAGTAACGCTGATTAAAGATTACAAATAGATTGGAATCTTTTTCTATATATTACAATCAAACTTCATTTCAAAACATTGTTTTGTGTTATATAATCAAAATTAAAAGAAAAGTTGCAGTAAAATCAGATAAAA
>JAHPZR010053360.1:0-31693 GCA_019787425.1 Platygyra sinensis | reverse complement strand
GTTACTTGACATTTTTTTCTTTTTATGCAATGAGTACTACGGTAAATTTATACTAAAAACAATTAGACTACTCGCCCTCGTTTTCTACGAGCGATAGTCAACTCGGCTGCGCCTCGTTGACTATCTGCCTCGTAGGAAAACTCGGTCTCGTAGTCTAAAATTGTTTTTAAAGACACAATACAATACCAATACCATACAACACAATACAACACAATAACAAAACTGACAATATTCATGTAAAGGCGGGGGCATAGGAAGAACGTCGCTCCAATCTTCCGAGCCAGCGGGGCTCGTGTTAAAAATGCTCAACTAAAAAAAAATACAATCTAAAATTACAATACAACATGTGAATATTTTATAGATATCAAAAACATCCATAAAATAAACAATGTTACAAAACGAAAACAGAAAAAAAATGAAAAATAGTACAAAATTGGGTTGTTAATGTATCAATGTCCCAGAAAACCTATTGGTCCTGATAGTTATCCCTGAGAAATTTTGATTTGATTTTAAAACAAGCATATTGGCCCTTGAAGCTTTGGCCTCTTGGGCAAATATTTGTTTAAGAACATTAAATTTCCACAGGCCAACTATCAGCCGATAGTTCTTCGACAGCAACCCTCTACTGTTTAAATAGTGTCTCTTTGCCAATGGGACTCTAAAGTCTGTATATAACATCAGGTGATTAGTTCAAACCGATATGAATCTGGGAAAATTTAGTGGTGAAC
Source organism: Platygyra sinensis (assembly GCA_019787425.1). Classification (NCBI taxonomy): domain Eukaryota; kingdom Metazoa; phylum Cnidaria; class Anthozoa; order Scleractinia; family Merulinidae; genus Platygyra; species Platygyra sinensis. The sequence goes on along the minus strand of JAHPZR010053360.1, from coordinate 30,965 downwards.
CTATAACAGGGCTCGAAACTAAAAGAAAGTGTTCTGGTTGCAATTTGAGACCAGTTGCGAAAATTTGGTCACAACTTTGAAAATTTTAGTCGCGAATTAGTTAAGGTCATTCAATAAGTAAGTGATCATAAGTTGTTTCTACAGCTTTATGTCATTTCGAGATTTAATAATACAGAACATTTATCATCTTGGACAACACTAGTCTATCTAAACCGATCAAGTTGAACCTGTGTTCGTTCCGTAAATTAAGGCACCTAAGTGCCTGTAATTTTAGTCAAAGCGATAGATTTCCAAATCATGAACAGATATTACAGCTGGAAACTGCAGTTCTAACATGTAAATGCCTCCAATCTCTGCAAAATAACACCATGTAACACATGTACTGGGCAGAAATCATTAGCTTACTAACATAATTTCCTATTAAGATTTAACCTTTCGAAGGTTTTCCCCACCGATGACAAAAAAATAACGAATTCTTTCTTTTTTTTATAATATTAAGCTTTACACCTTAAGTTTCAGGGGTGTTACTACAGTGATTATTCAAAGAACCCGGAACGACTGAATCATTCAATATGAATAATGTATGTGACATGACTCACGACACCACAGCAATATTCCGCCATCAAAACGGCAAAGCAAATGAAATATGAGCCTGCAATATACATGTGTAAAAAAACTCACTGAACAATGGCGGGCTATCAAAGGAAAATCGTTTGCGTGCATGTATCCCGGGTAAATTGCGATAAACCTGCAGATTGTAACAAAATTGTAAGATGCAAATTCAATGAATCTCTTCATTCTAAAGTTATTTAAGAAAAAACTCAACTGCTAGCTCTTTTATTTCGTATCAGGCAAGGCAAAAACACCAAAACATTGTGAGTAGCAACATTGGCGACTACTCGCTTTTTTCTAGTCGCCAAAAGAAAATTAAAAAAATTACAGTCCGCAAATGCAACTCCGTATCGCGCGTGCAAATTCGCGAGCCCTGTATAATGTATGCAATTATTGATTGAGGCTGAATAGAAGATGAACAATTCTGCAGATCAAGGAGGCTGTTATCCACAGGCGGCATCAGGACGAGGTGTGGATAAACCACACCTCCAAGATCTGCAGGCAGTTCTTCCATATCCTACGAAAGCTGAATTTCAAATTTAATTGCTTTAAGTATTCAGTCAAAGATATTCACCGTTTTAAAAAAAGTTTCGCCATTTTGACTCTGTTTTTTCTGCCTCACCAAACTACTTAAGACAACCTCGTCCTCAGGTTTTCTTTGCGTCAAACGGTTCAATAATCTGGCAACCATGCGGCACTTTCGACATCCCCCCAGTTTGACGTCCCGGTTTTGGTTCAATAATTGGCAACAAGTGGGCTGGCACTTGTTGACATCATTGATTCAATTTTTGGTCAACAGCAGCTGGTTTATGGTGAATTATGCATGTGGTTTTAACCAATCAGAAACGGGGAGATCTTTTGAATGAATAATAATTAGCAATTATTGAAATGAGGCTGGAGAAAGGATATGAAGAATCTGCAGATCAATGGAAGGTGTTTATTCACTGAGGTTGAACTTCCAAGATCTGCAGAAATTCTCATATCCATACAAAAGCAAAAATTCAAACAATATTTTCAAAATTCTGCTCACCAAAAAACATAAACACAACCTCATCCTGCAGGGTTGTTTTTTTCAGTAATGGGTTCAATAATCTGCAATCAGGACTGCCCTTTTGGGACGTCATCGGTTCAATATGAAAAATTTTTCCATTCCAAAATGTGCGTCAACATGCAGCTGGTTATGGTGAATTATGCATGTGGTTTTATAAACCAATCAGAAATGGGTAAATATTTTAAATGAATATTAATGGTGATACACGCAAGTGATTTCGAGGAGTCCAAATTTACTAAAGCACTCAGAATGGAGTAAAGACCACGTCTGATCAATCTGGCTCCTGGATAGAAGTTTCTGCCATTATTCCCAGCCATTTCGGGGGAGGTTTGCATTTTTTACATGGTTTCGGCTGTTTGTAATGTGTAAATAAGCTAATAATTTTCGGCGCCGTAAAAACATAAAGCCGCGAAATACCTGCTCAGTAGCTACCTCAAGTCCACGTCTGAGGCTAGCTGAAATGAACGTATAACGAAAGATAAGCTCTACGTCTAATCGCAGACGCTTACTTCTACGTCCTATCTTGCATCAGTATGATCGAGCTCTTGTCTCTCGAGCTCAATGTTTAGGTCTCTTAACTCCTTTGTTCATTCTGGCCCCACATGAGTCAAATGTAGCTGTTTGCATGCAAGTCTGTTTACCGTTTTGCGTGTTGTATATGCCGTTGTTTTAATTTGGTTCTGTTCTTGCAAGACGATGGTTTCGATCCTCCATATGGGCATAATCCTTTGCCGATAATTAATTTTGTATGCATCTACACAGAGACTTCTACACTCAAAGAGATTCTCTGATGAGACACAGCAGACATAAACGATCGCAGAAGAATGCAACACACTGTGAAGATCAGCTCGACCTCGTGAAACTCGCGCAAGTAACTCTATACCGAACATACGGAGATTTTGACATTTGACATTTTGGACACAAGAAACGGTTTCTTTTTCAAGTGGGCGCGAATGAGGTTTTTAAAAGAAATAGTTTACGAGGCTCTCTCCGCGCCGCTCCTTTTCTGTCCCCGGATCCTGCTCGCCGCTGATCCCCGCTCCTTGTCGCCCCGCTCCCTGTTTTCGATCGGTCCTCACTGACCGAGAGCCTAGGAAACAGGCTAGCTCATAAGTCTAATAGTTACACCGTTATTCATAACCGAGGGACCACATCATGCCCATGTACATCTACATACAATCAAATGCTTTGTCCATGTACAATGACACACTCTCGGGAAATCAAACACAGGTGACCTGGAACCTGTGCAGGTGATCTTTTTGCCATAATTTGTGATTGCTGACACACAACAAATGTAATCATAAAATCACAAAATTAAGTGGTAACAGCTGTAAAGCTACACATATCAAATGCCTATCCCAAGTCCAGCTACCAATTACATGGGAGCTAGCGTCCATTAGTGTAGGCTTAGATCAGTTAACATTATGGAAATATACCTGTGGTTTGTATAGAGTTCGGTTTGTATCCTCTTGCATAAGAACCGGTGAGGCAGTTTTAGCTTCTTGTAATCTCAAAGAATATAGATTATAACCATTAATACAGAACCTATGTACACATCTGCCATTTTTGTAGTGGTCAGTGCGGCATTGTTTTTCTTGGGCAAGATACTTCACTCTCAAAGTGCCTCTCTCAACCCAAGACTATCAATTTGTTATTAAATGCTAAGAGTTCTAATCCTGCACCTGACTGGCATCCCATCCTGGGAGAGTAAATAAACTTAAATCTAATGTAGTTCAGCATCATACTACAGAACTGGAGTTGATCACTGTCCCTTATGATCTACTAAGCTTAAAATAATATAGATTTCACACTTGAGGTATAAATGTTGTAGTTCAATTTTATCTTTGGTACAATTTTTTTTGAACCAGTACAAAATTTTTGAACTAGTACAAAATTTTTTGAACCAGTACAAAATTTTTAAACCAGTGCAATATTTTTGAACCAGTACAAAATTTTTGAACTGGTACCAAAGTTTCGCCCTACCTGTAGGTCACAATTGTTTTAATCTGGTCAATTTGTTTTCTACCTAGGCCAATTTGTTTCAACCTAGGTCAATTTGTTGTAAGCCAGGTTAATTTGGTAATTACAGTAAGATTAATTTGTATATAGTTAGGGGAGAGGTACATGTACTGTAGTGTAATAGTGAGTGGTATATTCTCTTTTGAAAGTAGTTTATTGAATATTTGGTGTATTATTTTATATACAATGTAGAGTTTAGGTCAGTGCTAACAAGTGTACCTTTATCCATTACTGTCAATACAAGGTGGAATCAACACAGCCTGTCATGTTTGCGTATTGGGACTGAGAAGGACTGGGCCCAACATGTCTGATTTAAATAATTTAAGGACATTTATGTATATGTATACTAATTAAAAAAAAGTGAACTTGCATTGAAGTATGCCAGTGTAAGGCATCACTGGACATGAATCCAAAGGAAAACCATAGGTCTGTGGTTCAAGGCTCACAAGGAGATAAAAAGAATAGGGGCTTGGATGTTGGGAGAGCAGGGAGGGAATAGTAAGTGGAGGAAAGTAGAGTGGAGATGAAGAGAAGGAGGGAAGATCGAAGGTGCCATAAATAGTTTTTTTTGTGTTTTGACGCCAAGAAAAAAAAATTGAACCAGTTCAAAACATTTTGTACTGGTTCAAAAATTTATGTACTGGTTCAAAAATTTTGTACCGGTTTCAAAAAATTTTGTACTGGTTCAGAAAAAATTGTACCAAAGGTGAAAATTGAACTACAAAATAAACACTTTGACACTACGTTATTTTATATTTCCATATTAAGCATATACTAAAACAGTGGATAGCGTTGAAGGCACCATTACAACTTCACGCCGCTTTAAATGACTGTGTCTTTCTGAAATGGCTTACACCACTGGATGTTGTAGCTGAAGGCTCAGTTTATTCCTTTGGGCTTACTTTCGGTAGCATCCGAAAGCGTCTCGAATAACTTCGGCTTTATTCGATTTGAAAAAGGTGAGATATTTTGGAAGGAGACCTCAAAGAGACTTCAAAAGACTGGAAGAATGCTGCAATTAAGGGACCTGGGCGAACTGACTTGTGAACATATCCTTTTGTTCGCGACGTGTGAATGATTATGAAGTAATCCGATGTAATCACGCGCAGACATTTTATAGATTTGGCTTCTTCGCAACGTATTTTCAAATTTGTAAGCTTAAGCTTGTGCATTTTTGAATACAGATCATTTCGAGAGCTTTAAAAAGAGATCTTGAACGAGTTGTTTCGGTCACGGAATGCCAAAATTAGTATTTTTTCGTAGAGTGGCGGCCGTAGTTAATTTATCCGTGAACACGTTCTGATGCGTGATGAATGAATGCGTGATGAATGCCCATGAATGTACCAGCAGCCAAGACAAAGCGATTTGCTAATTCGTTTTTCGTGAAGTGTGCGGCTGTGACCAATCAATTTGAGATGAACGATACTTTTAATAGAACTTTAAGTCTTATATTTATGTTTGTATATTAGTAGCTTGTGAACAATTACGCCATTCAGTATTTACTGCGATGTGATTTTTAATAAACCAGTCTATTATATTATTATTATTACTACATCAATTAGTTTGAACTTTTCCTTTGACCACAATTTAATTAGATGCGTTCGAGGAGCTCTAAGGAGAGATTAATGAGGATTCTTTTATTTTGAGGCCGACTGAGTGCTCGATTCAAAGCCGCCGGCAAGTTTTATTCACAGCAGTGTCATGTTTCATGTTATCTGTTCCTCCCAGAATATGTATTTGATGACTTTTTCTTTCTTTGCTCAATAAAGAAAGTTCAATTAAAATCCTTGATTTGTATTTTTTTTAATAAAAAACTCAGCGAGTTTTATCATTTTCCGTCATGTAGCCACGTTAACCCCGCGCGTAAGTGGAAATTCTGACAATTGCTGGCTTGTAACTTGTTATTAGTTCTTGTATTTTTTATATTTTTCCCAAAAAACTCAGCAGTGTTATAATGTTACTCCATGCAGCCATGTTTAGCCCCGCTCGTAAGTGGAAATTTCGACAATCGCCGCATGTAACTTGTTAAGTTTTATTTTACGATTTAAACAATCAATTGAGGCTTTTTTATCGTGTATAACTATTTCAATTAACGTTGCCGGATCAAGCATAAAGCTCGAAGACAAGACCGCAAGGTTATGTGGGATTTTTTTCTGAATAAATTCATCAAAACAGCTATGGCTCGCCCGTACAGTGAAGATCTACGATGGCGAGCCATTTGGATGAAAGAAATTTTAGGATATCAAGTAGATGAGGTAGCAGCTGCTTTGAGGATGTCATCAAAAACAATCGAACGATATGTCTCAAAAGTTTTAAATTTGGAGAAGTGAAAGCAAATACCATCGGAAAAAACAGTGTGGCATGCACCCGCGCGTGGAATTTTTTATTATGGAGGCAGTGCCTGAACACCCCGAAAAGACACTGTCAGAAATTGCGCACAATGTGTACACTGAAACGGGATCAGATTTTTGCATTATTAAGTTTCTGCTATTATCTGAAATGAAATCATTTTAGTCTAAGAAAGGTTTGTTTGAATTTTTCTGCTTTTGAATCTATTTTTCACGGCTTATGAAACATACAATTAACCTGAAATTATTATAATACTCAGCTCAACAAAATTCGCCCTTCAGAGCCAAAACAATAGCTATGCACGTGAGTTTTTGAATCTCTGTACATTTCTTTGCCGTCCTCTCCAAAACACAGCGTGAAATGATTTTAAAGTTCATGTATTTTGGAGAACGCGAACAGCAATGGCTAATTTTTGGTATCTTCTTTTCGAAATGATCGCTGTCGGTGCATGTTAAAGCTTGAGCAAATTTTTATACCGATAGGCATACTGAACAGATTTACAGAGTTACGACATTCGTAGGTAAAATATAAATTCACTTTTTACAAAGCGTCCTCCCCGCTGTCACCGTCGTCATGATAAAAACTCCCTAATGATTTTCTTCACTACTGTATGAATAGAAGATTTTGTACTTTTCTACTCGGTAAAAGCCTGTAAAAGCGGCATATGCAACACACACATACATGTATGCACGTGGAGCCTGTCAGTTTCGAGTGAGTTAACTGCTAATGACGTTATTTAGAAATAAATAATTTGAAGAAAACACATTGACGAAAATAATTCTTACAAACTTTACGGTGTAAATTGGGACAAAATAATATCTTTTAAATAATAATCGGACCCTCTCATTACTCGCACCGAGAATGTTTGATGTGACGGACCTGCTTCATAGCTTGACGGTAGTTCTTCCTCATCATCAGTCATAATCTCAAAACTGTGCCCGTGGTTAGCTACACAAAACAATAAATGCTTTAACCAGTTCCTGATCTTTTCAAGTGGGAATTAGAGAAGCTTGAATTCCAGCCGTTTCTTGAGTAACACACTCTCCTGAGTATGCAACCTGAAGAGACGGGATGGATATTCGCGATAAAAGAAAAAAAAAAATACTATACCTTTTCTTTTCTTCCGCCGATGTTGAGACGATTGAGTTATTGGCTTTAGGTAAAGAGTGGATCGACCCACAAAGTAATCATCCCTGTTTCACTATAAGGACAGCACCCGACAAGTTGAACTTCCGAAGTAATGGAAAACTTCTTATTTCCTTCACCGATGTAACCAAAAGTGAAGTTACATTCTGTTGCTGGTCGGAGTTCCTCTGTGCATCTCTCCAATAAGGTAGGCTTTTAATCTAGCAGAGGCACGTTTCGAACGCAATCGTGCGAGTTTTTGTTTTTTGCTTTTAAAGCACGCAGGCAAATGTTTACAGTGTTTTCTTCCATCCTACCTGGCGCGCCTCCGAAAAAAAATTAAGAACTACCGCATACTACCTTTCGGTCTTGTCTTTAAGCTTGAAACTCTTATCCGACAACCTTAATTGAAATAGCTGTATATTTGTTTTGTTTCGATTCGAGTGAGTGCAATTCAGTCAAAAAGATTTTACGCAGGAATGTTAAAGCAAAGGCAACGAGAAACGAAAATAAGGTAAGAAAAGAGCAGCAAATAAAATTTTAAACACCAAAGTCACATTGCCACACGCAACAAGTTTTCTAACTGCTGCTTTGTGTACCAAGGTAAATATACTCCGCGGTCATAAATTCAATTTGCGTGCGCTCCCGTGTTTTGGAAAAAGAACCCTTTCTTGATCGAAATGTTGACTCAGAAAAGTTAAAAAAGGCGATTATATAGAACTTTTGACCTTTACTCTTTACGGCCTTCAAAAAATGTTCACTCGAACGCGATTCTGTAACCAAAATTTCGCTGAGAGCGTAAATATTGACCGATGAGTCTGTCGTTCAGTGGTAATTGACAAAGACCTCCCTTCGTCAATAAAGATCTCCGGTTCAAGTTTGAAATTGACAAGAATGGAGGCACCAGCTTGGTAACAATTCTATGAATTTAATATCAATCAAGCAGACATTACCGTGAGTCCCTAGGGTTTTTATTTCTTTTTCCGTTAACAAAAGAAAAATATCTCACCAACTACAAAGAGCTTGCGCTCTTCGGAAACATGCCGCGTTTGTCGGCCAGAACGTCGTTATGAATAAGTGATGAGTAAGAACAAAGCATGAATATATGAATGCTCAATGACCCCAGAATTTGGGGTACACACTTAAAGCGGCATTGGAGTTGTCATGCACCCTGATTGGCTACTCAAACTCTGAATATCCTTTGTTATTTACCTCTGAGCAACTTGAGAAAAAAATGGCCCCCCGGTTTGCATCCGTGACAAGTGAAAAAAATCATCCATGGCAAGTGAAAAAATTATCCATAGCAAATTAATTTTTTGTGGTGTACATTATCTCACTGTTTTAGAATATACTAAAACAACTATTCACCTCAGTGTTGGTGGCTAGCGAAAGGTCAAACATGTCATGAAGGAGTTAAATTCTTGGTAAGATGTTAACGTGTATTTTACACGTTTAAAAAAGCCAAGGGAACAACTTTATTATTTATAGAAATTTCCACATAATCTGGCATTTTTTCCGCATAATCCTCACTTTTTTCCGCGTAATATTGCGGAAAATTGCCACATAATTTTCCTTTTTTTTCCACACCCTATCAGATGGCCTGTTATTAGAAATTGCTGAAGGGAATTATTTCTATTGCTATCGCTCATAATATCTGCATTCGGGTTCGGAGTCCTGTTTCCAGATTCCTTGTTTTGAGGATGCCCTTGAGTGAATTTTCATCCATTCCAAAACTTACATATACAGTACAATGTATGCTGGTCTGCACATTTTCGATCCTTTTAGGATAATTGGTTTATCTTACTTTTTTGATGTGTTTGAGGCTTTCTGATCTTTTTCTCTCACTTGCTTTTCTCTTTCCTCCATTCGTCTTTCCAGTTCCTAATGATAAAAAAGTTTGATTTTTGAATTGAATCATAAAAAAACACGTTTGTATCAAACAGGTAATTTTCAGCTGCAAAATCGCGTGCACAAAATCTGTTTTATTCAACGTTCAATTGAACAGCAAAAAACACACTAGGGAAACAAATAACAAATCAATGTTAATCACTCCACATGAGAAACGTAAGCTTATTGCTATGCAATTACAGATGCCTTCATTACAAATTTTAAAAGAAATCTAATGAACGCTTATAATTGTACACAGCTAAGCGAGTTTTCATTAGATTCGAACACGAACTGCATGGACGCTTCAAGGTAAAAACACTAGCATAATTTGTTCATTTCTTACCCCAGAATCTGCCACATCTTCCCAACTGTCCCAAATGTCTTCATCGTCCTCTTCAGCCGCCATGTTGACTTCCGTCCGATCTGAACAGTACGCGTGCTCAAACGCATTTACCGCCGTCCAACCGCTGTCCACGTACGAAAACCAAGATGGCGGCAAGGTCGCGTGCAAGTCATCCGCATGTGGAAGATTCAATTTCTCGCGGGTCAATCGAAGTTTGCCGGCTTATGCATCCAGATGATGCAAACATGGCGGGAAATGTCCATGGTGGGACGATATTGAAGCTGATCGAGGAGGGAGGGTTTATAATCGCCACGCGTCCACTGCAACAAGAATCGACGCAAGGATGACGAAGTAGTTTTTGCTGCTTTAGCGCGTGTCGAAAGAACAGACTTTTTACTGCCGATGTACATAGGAGAAATCGCGCAGGTTCACGTCAAGCTGGGTTATGCTTCAAAACGATCTCTGGAAGTAAAAGCGTTTGTTTGGGCGGAAAATCTGGGAACTGGAAATCCGTCGTTTGACAAATAGTGCGTCGCTTTGGTATGTCCCGGCTGTGTGGGGATCTGACTTAAAGGTTATACCTGAGGTCCAGCGCTTGAGTACTCGAGCAAAGAGGAAGAGGAGAGAGGTAAGGCGCGCTACGAGATGCAGAAGAGAGCAAGGCTGGATAAAGAGGAACATTTACAGGAGGTTAATATGACCCTTAACTTACGAGTAGATGTACACGTACAGTAAAGCATTGGGTTATGATAATAAGTACAACGTAATAATTTATGAGTCAATTTTTAAAGGAATGTTTCCAGTGCTCAGTGCTAATGCAATCTGCACATGTGAAGGCGAAGCCCACTCAGTTCTAATGTTTAGAACGATCGGATGCTAGAAGTTAACTTGTGGCTGTGTTTGGCAGCAATCTTCTAGGGCGAGAAAAAAATATGCACTGTACCACAGATCCGTTGACGTTTTGTGTGGACTTTTACCCTACATGAAGAGCCTTCTGAGATCTTGTTAGATTTTTCGAGGATTATAGAAGGAAGACTCTCCTTGCAGGGTAGTGGACTTTGGACACAAGAGTTGAGACTTAAACTGTTTACAGGAAAATAAACTAAATATTTCTTGCAGTTGATGGGCACTGATATGGACTTTGACCCCAACATTGTCACACAATATAAACAGTGTTCTGTATTTTTCAGATAAACCAAAAAGGGGGGCCACGTGTTGCTCCCTGGCATATATTTCTTTGTAAAAAAGTGACAAATTGGGCTTCCAGATTCTTGTGGAACTTGGCATATCTACCAAAACTTGGGAAGAGAATACCTCATTGAAGACTCCACTGATTGCTACATGTACTGTACAGAAAGAGTACTTTGATCCCTCTCTGAGTCAGATTGTAATTGTTTTCTTTACACAAAAATCGCAAGGATTGTCATGTACAACTTCTGTTGTATAAAATGCTACATGTACATGTACATGTACATTTAAAATTCATTATTGCACAAGACAACTTTTCAATTGTTTTGTTGCAGACTCCACTTTGTAGTGGTGCAATTTCCTCCTTGGGTCAGTCAGATGGAGTGAATGTCTCTCGTTACAGTGTGGGAAATTCACAGTCATCCCTGATCCACTCAGTACAGCCTTCAGATTGCCACAAGTGCTGGCTTTGTACTTGGAGGTGTTACCATGAAAATGATGGATGAAGTGGCTGGAATTGTGGCATTTAGACACTGTAAAAGCAACGTGGTTACTGCATCAATTGGTACATGCAAATTTCTTATTGTCTAAGGGGAAAATAAACTGCAACTACTAACAGTTTGCAGCGGTTTACTGCATGGTCATGTATTAGACAGTTATATATATATTGGATGAGGTTTCTGTGATACACAGAAAAATAAAGGTCTCAGTAAGGGTATCAGCCTCATTGATAACCCTTAATGGAGACCTTGATTATTCTGAATATCACAAAAACCGAATCGATTAATTGCTTTATTATACATTGAATGAAACAAATGGAAGTCATGTTTTTGCTTCTTCACTGATGGGAAGCAACACAAAGTGTGTGTAAACTTGACATGTTAACCCATGACCTTGAGTGTCCTTGACATGGTTATTGTATAATCTGCAGTTATGATGTCATGGGCACTGATTTTTTATTCACTGTATGTTTTTGGCCAATCAGAAAAGAGTAAGAAAGTTCAATGTATAATAAAACATATAATTTGTATGCAAACAGTTTTTATTATAATATTAGTAGTCACTCAGCTAGTCTCCTTCGCAGCCGTTCTTTGGAATGTCACGCAACGCTCCCCCCAAAGAAACGGCTGCTCACAACCGAACCACATTCCTTTCATGAAATAAGCCAATCACAGCCTCGGTTTCATTTTCAAGAACCAGTTTGCGTCAAATTCGCCCGTTGAAACTTGCCCAATCAGAGAATGCCTTTTATCTTTGTATCCCATCATCGGAGACGCCACATTTCCAGCCTTTGTTTATGGACGCCGAAAAATACAGCGACGTTTGAATGAGTTTTGTTTGCTGCTGTAGCTTTCAACTCGAAAAATCATTGTGAAGAAGGAAGATATATCTATTTTTGCTAATAAAGGGACTAAGAAATCAAGCAGCTTCACTCAATTTAATTTGTTGACATCGACAGCGAGTTCTGAATGCCGCTCTTTTCTACTGTTTTCAATCTCTGGGAAGCTTTCAGCCCTTAACTGATGCTTACACGTACAATTAGACATTTCCAGAAAATATATATTCTCTCATTAGCTGAACATAGTGACGAGTACATGAAGCACTTGTACTTGGGCTTTCATTCACATTTTTTTTTTTCGTCCATCATGATCGTAGCGCTCGAGCACAGCCCGTTTGCGTCATGAAACAAAAGCCAGAAATCCCTCATTGTTCGCACCACAGGCTACCCCATGCCCTTTCGAGCGAAAGATTACGTCATTCGCATTTTGCTGTTATGTGATCAGTCTGTTCAACAGACCGCAACCAAACCACAAACACAATAGAAAGGAATGCTGTTCGGTTGTGAGCAGCTGTTTCTTTGGGGGGAGCTTTGCGTGACATCTTAAAAAACGGCTGCGGAGGAGACTATCACTCAGCCTGTTCAAAACAAAAAAAAATTTTCATTGCCTCCTCTAAAAAGGTTTTTTGCTTTGCCATCCATAACTCCCCCCTTCCCCCAACCCTTTAGGAAAATCCAGTTAACTGTAGCTTCCTAGATGTGTTTGTTCAAGAAAGAACTTGGAGTTGTACTGGGAGGGCCTTCAAAGGTTTTAGGAACGAGAACATGATCACTTACATTTTAAGTTAACAAGGGATATCTTGGAGGAGTGATTTGAGGGAACAAGAGATATCTCTATGGCAGTATGAAGGGGACATTGACAAAGAAAATATAGGGAACAAGGGAGAAAAAGTGAAATTTTTCAGAGATGAAGGGAACATGCTAATGCCAGCAAGGTCATTGTCATTACTGGGCAGGTTCTAACTTTAACATAAATGCGTGGTCCTTTTAAAATTATTTCATTGTCATTCCAGATGCAATTGACTTTCATGCACCAGTTAAGCTAGGTCATATCATACACCTGACGGGCCGGGTAACATTTACAAGCAACAAGTCTATGGAGATAGAAGTTGTCGTGGATGCTAAGGACTATCTTGCAGGTAAAGAGATTCCAAGGCGTTTACATGAAGTTACCTAACCATGGTCATAATGGTTCAAAATTGTTTAGCAAGCAACATGATTGGATTGTAATGGCTCTTCTATTCCTCTCTTATTGGTTGATGCTATACAATGTAGGATAAGCTCCTCAGGGGTCTAAAATGTTGTGCCCATATTTGGTTGTTTATTATAGGAAGGCATGTGAAACAGGGATTTCTTTCAACACATTTTCAAACACTGTGAAGAGACTTCATGGTGTTTGGGAATGTGTAAAAATGTTTTAATGTGTTTGATATGTTTATTGCCATAAAAATAGGCACAAAACTCTCAAACACAACTAATTAAAAATAAAGGGGAAATGAAGTAAAATCTTTAAAATATATTCTAATTACCATCAGTATCCAAACACCATGTCGAAGACTATTGACTAGTATAGATTTACTAATGAATCGTTGGTGATAGTTGTTATGTTCAGTTTCTTCCTACATTGTTTGTGTTGAATTCCAGAAAAGAGTGTCAGAGCATGTAGTGCATTTTTCACTTTTGTGTCCTTGGATGACAAAAGACGACCCCAAGCTGTTCCACCTTTAGAACTCCAGACTGATGATGAAAGGAAACGCTTTGATGCTGGTATGAAGAGATATCAAATGCGCAAAGAAAGAAGAGTACATCAAAGCTGATTATTGGTGTCTCCCACCCTCTCCTCCATGAATAAACTATTGTATCATGATGGGAGGAGCATGGGAATTTTTTTAGCCTTGTTCCATGACTTGATGTTTTTAGTAATAACAATGCTTATGGGTTATTGTCCAAGCTTGAGGTAAAGATACACTGTGGCTGGGTGTTGAGCAAGACCTTCTTTTATTTTTTATTTCATGTATTTATTTTTGCGTGTGTGTGTTTATGAACCGAGACGCAGTTATGGTCCATAGGCAGACAAAAATGTTTGAGACCAACATTCAGGCCTTTTTACGGAAGACACTTGGTCATTGTCTTGAAAGGATGTTTTTATACAGTGTGGTGCATGCATACAGAATACCACTGTCTTGAGACACTGGACAATCTTGAGTGAATAAAATGGGGTTATTTTGCTGCTCAGGTAGTCAATTGTGGCACAGGGTTTGACTGATGTTGCCTACTTGCAGAGTTAGCACTAAAATAATACACAAAACTAGTGAGATCCATTAAATGTTTTTATTTACAGGTTCACGCACTCAGTGAGCAATGAATGCGTTAACATTTTTATTATTCAAATTGAATACACTGCAAACAAAAATCGTCAAACTTTGAGTCAGCCAAAGCCATGGTGTAATGACAGTGGTGTAATGAATTTACACCACGGTTATTACACCACGATAATGACGTCAAGGAGGTTTTTTCGTCACAACCCAGAGTCACATGGTACAAATTCGGAATTCGTACAGTGTATGAAATTTGAATAATAAAAATAATTAATTTTAAAAGTACATTTTGTTATCATACAGTATATGGTTCAAAAGAAAAAACTTGCATCACTGGTTATTCTATGACTAAATTATTTAAATTAATTTAAAATAAGCAAATTTGATGTAAGGATATTTACTTGACAATAGGAGAATCACTGTTTACAGTACTTCCCGTACTGGCATTGGCACTTCAGGATCTGACCGAGAAGCAAAAATGTGAGTTAAAACAATGGAAAAGCCTTGTTATGATTAAATGTCCAAGCTTAACTTGACTGGTGGTTTAAAAACTCAAAACCTAACAAGGAATGTATTATGGCCTTACTGGCACTTTTGCCAATATTTGCTACATGAAGTGTTTGGAATCAACATGTATCTGACATGAAGCCTTCTTAAGGGAAAGTTGAATGCCAATGAGGCAACATGTAAACAGTGACATCAGTGACATTCGTCCAATATCGTAAGATATACTATTTGTACTGTATGTGTATTTAATTTTTAAATAATTGTATGAGACTGTATAAGTAAACTGCTTTATTGGAAAAAATGTTTTCTTCAAAACAAGCGCATCTTCAATTTGTCATTTGATTTTATCTCAAACATTGCACCTCGCGTGTTCTTATTGCAGTCGTTGAACAGAGCTAGCAATTACATAAAAAAGCGTGTTTTCTTTCCTTTGTACTTGCCCTTTTCTTTTTGCAGGTACTGCCAATTGCTGGCCTGTTATATAGTTGTTACATTAGCTTTCAGGTCTGTCTCAGTCCCATCCGATACCTTACATACCTTTGTGTTCAGTCCGGTCGTCTTACAATAATCATAATTATGCAATAATTTACTGGCATTCTTGTAACGTGTTTTCAATAACAATTCGTTCGTTGGTTAACCTCTCTACCCATCTGTCTGTCAGTCATGGTGGAACAGAATTAACTCTGAAGTGTAAATTAAAGTGCTATGTGAAACACATGCAAAACCCACTGGGCGTTACTTTCTCTTCACCGCGATTCACCACCTAAAATCGTCCACGACTTTCTCTGTCCGACCTCTTAGCTTAGTCGGCAGAGCAACGGTAGATCTAATCCGGAGGTCATGGGTTCGATTCCCGCCGAAGTACAAATTCTTAACCTCGTGTGGTTCCCTGATTCCCTTTACTAGGGCTAACGCACAGTGGGTTTATGATGTGTTTCACATAGCACTTTAATTGACACTCTCTGTTCCACCATTTGTGTTCATAGTGCTACGCGGCACAACATTCATATATACCCTTTTTTTCTCTTCGCCGCTATTCTTACCTAAAATCGGCCCCAACCTCGTAGCTTAGTGGGCAGAGCAACGGTAGATCTAATCCGGAGGTCGTGGGTTCGATTCTCACAGAGGTCAAAAGAATTTTCTCTTTACCTTGTGTGGTTCCCTGATTCCCTTTATTAGGGTTAATGCCCAGTGGGTTTTTCATGTGTTTCACATAGCACTTTAATTTACACTTAGAGTAAATTATCTGTTCCACCATTTGTGTCAATAGTGCTACGCAGCACAACATTCATTTGTCTGTCAGTCAGTCGGTCTGCCTCTCTGTCTGTCTGTCTGACTGGGACGAACAAATCGTCTGAGACGAACAAATCGACTGTTGTGCAAACGGGACGAACAAATCGTCTGATATTTGTCCGTCTGGAAAGTCGAGACGAACAATTACGTCGACGATAGTACGAAATAAATTCACATCAGATAGTCAAATGTCAGACGATTTGTTTGTCCTCTAGCGTAAAAGGGCGTATCCATGCTTTCTGGAACTGACAACAACAACACCTTTATTTCGCCTTGTACATAGATAACATAGATAAGATAAAAAAAACCCGTTTGTTTGCACTTGGTAAAGCCTGGAGCTGAAATAATCGTAAGATTTTCTAGCCAATTCTCCATGGCCATATTTTAAAGTTGTAATTAATTGAGATTAGGAACTATTTTAAAAAGAAGCAGTTTTAAATGTGCAATGTAGTAAGAGAGAAAGAGTATATGCTTAAGTTGTGTTTAATTATGCTGTTCTCACAGTAAATAAGGTTTCAGTTATTTTGAGAAAAAGAGTATATGCGTAAGTTGTATTTAATTATGCTGTTCTGTACCTGTGTTTACAACCTGTCTACACTTGGCTTCAAATCACTGCTGCATTCAACTACTGTTGATTACAGTGAATGACCTCTTCGGCGATACGGCGGCCATTTTGGACTCTGTTGTTTCAAATAGCTATTATGGGATGCTCAGGCTAAATACATATATGTTATTTACCGGGCGGGAGGTCCGTATGGGAAAAAACTGTGCCCGAGGTCTTGAGTACGGCCCGAGGCCGAAGGCCGAGGGCCGTACTCAAGACCAAGGGCACAGTTTTTTCCATACGGACCGACCTAGCCCGGTAAATAACATGTTTATTTTTTTCCTGCAGTAAATTGGTTTTACAGAGTACTAATGGGTTTGTTTACGCAACTCTTGTCATTGAATCGGCTTGCGCGCCGTCTACTAACGATTTGTAAAAAATCTTGGCAACGAGCGAATAATTCAGATAGTAGGCAAAGAAAGATGTATTAAAGAAGATATAGTTTTCGAACTACTTTATGTTAGTTGCATTTATTTAACCAGTTAAGTTTTCCAAAATTGTTTTTCCGATGTGAAATTTCGTGCGAAGTTTGAAGTTTTACTACAAAAACAATGTCTGTCAGTCGTCACTTTTAAAATCGCTTCAAATCAGACTTTTCTACCGTAAATTGAATAGCAGAAAGCGAGGAAATTCGTTAAGTGTATTCTACAGAAATTCTCCTAAATACTGCAACGATCAGAAACGTAAACTTGACTGAATTTGACTCAAATTCTACGGCGAGGGGAACACAGGATTAAGCGCCATTACAGCGCCAAGCTACAAACAACCATCCAAGCAAACTTTCACAACTTCAAAACGCTCAACTCAATTTACTTGCAGTGACTTTCCTTGCCATTTTAAAGAGACCGGAGATAAACTTTATGGTGACTAATCGTCGATGGATGTGTAAAAAAGGCAAAAGATTGCCGATTACCGCTAACTTTTAGGAGCGAAATTTAGGCAGTAGTGCAGGAAGCGGGAAAAAATCCGGCCCGTGGGCCGTATCGTAAAAAGCTGGACCGGTGACGTGTGCCAGATTAGCCAATCAAATTCGAGGATTTAGGCATCCGGCCCGCTTAGATGCTTGAGAAAAAAATAAATTTACTTATTTACCCCCTAAGATACTGATTTGCACCCCTGAAATACTAAGTCGCACTCTAACTTATGAATTAAGGCCTTTTACGGACAAAATATAGAATTTAATTTGCATATATCAAATGTTACGCGTTGTATATATGAATGCTATGCTCACTAATCAATGAGCAAGCATGTTCGTTATAAATGAAATAAAACTAAAAGATGTCCGCTACAAGTAAAAGGTGTCCGGTAAAACTAAAGGATATTCCATTTTGTTCAAAGATGTTCGACACAACTAAAACATGGTCGATCTAAAAGATGTTCGATGAAAGATGAGGAAGCGGAAATGATTTCACAAAACATGAAGTGATGTCAATACCTACCCAGAGGGGACTGCTCGGAAATTTGATCGGTGAAAACAAAACGGCGTCTGCTGGAGCTGCAAATTGGCTTCCAGGTACAGAGAAGTTTTTCATGGAATTAAGCACAATGATCATAAGAGCACAGCAACAACGAAACGCCACAGCTATTCAGTTCGATTCTTCAGACTTCTTTTTTCGCAGACTGGAAGAATACGTCGTAACTTTTCTGATTATTTCTGCTGTATTCACATATTTTCGGCTAAGCTTTAAATATGTACTCAAACATTTATCAACCTCAAACATATTAAAAAACTATAGAGATAAATGAGTTCGATGTACGTTTTCACACCAAAGTGTGTTTTCACACCAATTTGTCATGTTTTCCTGACTGTACAAAACACCCATTGGCGGGCGCTCTTACTTATCGACAACAGACAATTTATTCAGTGAAAGAGTAGGCCTTGCGTTGCTTGCAATTTAGGACAAACTCAAACTTGCAATTATTTTGTTTTTTTTACTTTTCGTTCGCCAAGACTCCGAAATCCTCGCAAACGTGTGGCAAGAGGAGAAAAACTTTGAAGTCCTGAATCGCTCTAATATCCAAATATCTCCAACTAGTTTTTTTTTTTTCTGTTTTTTTTTTACTGTGTTATGGAAAAGCTGTTAATCTTTACATATGTGAAATTTGGAGTGGAGAAATGTGGAGTTCTTGTAATGACATAAATAAATTCGGCACTGTCTTACCTCATTTAAACTGGAGCAACTTTCGACAAAAATAGTTATGTAAAATTCCAACGGCCATAAACGCGTTGAGATATGGGTCAAAAGCATAAACGATTTCGGGAATTTCGGACACCAGTTTCCCAGCGGGGCATCCGCAAAAATCCTCGCAGCATGTACGCGTGTGTGCCGTAGGCGATGGCACAATTTGTTCTAAAAATAGAAAATTTGTCCCAGATCATGGAACAGCCCCAATACTTGTGATGGAGCGCGTTTACGGTCACCGTGCCCGATTATGGCTCGTGGTTAGGGCGCCCATTCGTCGTCGCAATCTCTTCATCATCATCATGATGAGCTAGGGGAGTCTGAAACGTCTCTTCCAGTTCTCCCTACCTACAGATGCACGTGCTAACACGCTATAACTCGCATTTGAAACGTATTTCGACCTTGTTTTTGCCCGTGTTTTAGACCGAGGTGTCCCTAATTGATGAAAATGAAGCTTACGGCTATAGTACCAGATACTTGCGATGCTATCCTAGTTATCACTGTAGATTGATGGTAGTCTGTGGGACGACATTAAGGGATTGGGACGAGGCATGTGCTATGCAGGTGCATAACGAACTTCGAAACGTGTTTTCGACCGAGGTGTCTTGATTGATGAGTACCGCATCTAGTGGAAATGAATCTACGCGCATGTATTTGCGTTGTTTCCAGTTCTCTCTGGCAACAGATGAACGTGCTAACGCGCTATAACTCACGTTTGAAACGTGCTTCAACCTTGTTTTTGCCCGTGTTTTCCATCGAGGTGTCCATCATTCATGAAAATGAATCTACGCCGATATACTTGTGTTCAGGCTATTCTCATCAGTGTTTCGTTATCACTGTTGATTTTGCGAATTTGACATCTGAACTAGCGGTCGTCAAAGTGAACACCCTTTCTGCCCTCACCACTCTGAACGTTTACCACAAAACAGAGGTGATTCTGACGGTTGGACAGTTGAAATCCAATTGCTCTTCTTTTTTTTTCTCTTTTTTGACGACGAATCGTTTTCAGGGATCCTCTACCTTGATCATCATCGATAGGTAAGTCGTAACTAAAAGCTTGTTATTTTTTTTCAGTAGTGACTTTGAAAAGTAACGAATCGAAAGATTTCTCTCACGCACAGTTTTTAATCTAATGCAACAACATCGCTTAGTAGATAATACTGAAATTTAGCCTTCTCCTCTGGTCTCACATTCTCGAGAGGAACGAGGCAATAATGTAGGCATCCCTTGAGCGAAAAAAAACCCGATAGTATTGCCAGTATATTTGCGTATATAGCCGTCAGATCCATTCAACATTAGGGATATTGAATTGTCTTTGCGAGCATTTCCGAGCAGTAAATTTATTTTTGGGAGCGCGAGCAGTGATAAAATTTGTCGTGCGAGTAGCTTATAGATGGCGAGCAGCGAGCACTGCATAAATTTTCCGCTCGTCGGAATGCCTCTTTTATTGAAACGAAACGTTGTTTTACGCCACGTAAATGGCTGACTCCTCCAAAATACTCATTATCACTGCCGATTTTATGGAAATTCACAGTGTTACCTAGTGGTCGTCACAACTTTGACGATTCATTGCAAAAAAAAGAGTGATACTGACAGTCAAACAATTAAAATCTGATTATTTTTGCTTTGATAGGCCGTTTTGCCGCAGAATCGTATTCAGGGATCTACTAGCTTAATTTTCATAAACAGGTAAGTCGGCATAACTGAAAGTTTGGTCGTCGTTGTTTGTTTGTTTGTTTGTTTTTTCAGTAGCGATTTCGTGAAGAAACTTCCAAATATTTTTACAGAGATAGTTTAGTTCAAAAAAATTTTTCTGGACGCTTCATTATATTGAATGTAATCAACATCTCTAAATAGAAATACCTAAATTTTAACCCTCTCATCGGATCTCGGATTCCGAATCGCACGATTGAATAGCGGCTTATTGTTTGTTGTGACTACATGATCCACTCTATCGGTCGGTTACCTCGTTTCAATTGTTGTTGTTGCCGATTCCAAAGCATACAAAACTTAAAAAACACCATTTAGCACGATAATACCACAACAAAATATAACAGATATAATTAAGTCAGAGCTGATTCAGTCATTTACCACAGGCGTTCGTCTACAGGAGCTTTTCAGTGCACTGAGCCGGCTCAGTTGGAACTAAGCTAACCAATCAGAACGTTCATTGAAAACAAAGGATGGTAAACTTTTCGGGAAACGAACGAATGACGTCAAATAATGCAAAAAATAACTTGTGGACCGGTATGTTTTTTTTGTTTTCTCAACGAAAAAAAAAAAAAGAAAGAAAGAAAGAAAAATACAAAGCGATACCCTACTTACAAGAAAATGTACTTACACTCAACATTTAATGTCTTCATCCATGTAGATATAATAGGCGTATGGCTTACATTAGAGCCGGGGAAGAGTTAGGTTCGATTTTCAGCCGTTTTGGGAGTGCGGTTGACCCTTAGGCCTTAATTGAGGCTACAGTATACCTTCAGGGGTGTCTCCCGTACAAGCGAAGTAGCGCGTCCGGTTTAAACTGTAGATATCTAAACCCCTATATCAAATTGAAGCTTATAGGACTGGCTATCAGGCTGTACCAAAAATGCTGAAAAAAATGAATTGTCTAATTTTCCACGACTTCTAAATGCGAGCGCCCGAATAACCTTTCGAACGTTACATGTCAAAGCGAATTTTGTTTTTCGCTTATTTAATATGTTCCTCCGTTTCCGGGGCCAAAGTGCTAAAAAAGCGTGTCTGTGATTTGCCATATTCAATTTCAGTGAAAAGTAACAAAACGTTTCTGAAATAAGATAACAAAATTATAATTTGGAGTGATCGTACAAAAATCGCTCTTGAGAATAAAAAGGAGTTATGAATAAATAAAAAAAAATCGTAGTTTTCTTTTTTATTTTTTATGGTAGGGTAGTGTCCAAATTTCAGAGCAATCGAACAAATTCCCTTTGACTTGTAGCTCTTTAAAGTGTCTCTTTCAGGTGAAAAAATTGTTTCGAGAAAACAGCGCTGAAAAAATTTGCTTGCTTGGCAAACAAGCTCCACCCACGAACATAGTGAACTGAGCCAATCAGGGCTTGGAAAGTTTACGTTCGTTCGCCTCTTGGTGAAATTTAGGCGCGTAATCTTCAATCAAACCTAGTGCTTCGCATTGGGTTCAAAGCGGAGAGAACTTTTTTTGGCTGTTGGAGCAAAATGGGGAAGGCAACAAAGAGAACGACCGCTAGAAAGCAAACTAAAACGGCAGGCGGGGAAAGCAAGTTAGTAAAAGAAAACGGGGCAGCTTCAAATGAACCGATAAACTTTAGACAGAGAATGATTATGGCGATTTCAGAAATCGGGCACGTTTCACTTTCTCCCTTGATAATAAAAGTGATATTCTGATGTTGATGGAAATAATTTTTGATTGATAAGAAAGCTTTTCAAGTCCAATATCACTGCCGTATTTGTAGGATGAACAAACATCCATGCAGCAATCGAGCCATTCCTTCATGCGAAATGGCGAGAACTCTTTCGTTTATTTATGACAGATTCGACGGAAACTCTTTAGCTGATATGTTGGAGAAAAGCACGTCGGATTGGATTAGAAGAGGCAAGCCAGCCAGAAAGAACATGTACTTTTATTATAGCGCCTTTCTCAGCTCTCCATCGATCTTTTGCAGGCTTGATCCCATTGAAGTAGCCGTTCAACTTTCAGCCAACTTTCGCTTCTTCCCTCAGTGCGCATGCTGTGTATTTTTTTTTTCGTGCGCTTTTTTACGCTTCTTCGAACTGGCCCACGGACATTGCCATGATCTTAGTTTATTCACATCTAAAAGAATTACACTAAGGAAGATGCTTGGTGGCTGATCAATTGGGTAACTGAGTAGCCAGTTTTCGCATACGGTATGTATGATCCCGCGAAAGTCGTCTCGGTTGATTGCATAACATCACAGGACTGTCTGTCAAGGGTTAAACTTTTAGTTCGGGCGAAAACTTGAAACCGCGATTTCTCCGCCAATACTTAGTCTTTTTCAATAACTTTTTCGACCAATATTTTGACCCAAAAGTCCACATTCGAAGAAAATTATCCTTCTGAAGGTATACTGTAACCTTAAATCAATACTTCAGTGTTTCAGACCTGTTTTATAACTAGTTTCCTAATTCCGCCCGATGTTCGGAACGGTTTTTGTTGATGGTCTTGTTGGCATAAAGTAGTAAGTAAACTGAATCTTCAAAGCTAGCTCTCTAAAACCACAAATATTAGTTCAAAATGTCAAAAGTACAAAAAGTTAAGGTAATTCCCTTGAAATTGTTCTACTATCAAACTTTTTTTGAAACTTGGCGTAATGAACATTCATGATATGAACATTTTAAAAATGCAATAAAAAAAATAGGGTCACCGTGCTTGTTTACGCGTCAGCAAGCTCTTAAAATGGGGTGTTTTCACTGGTTGAACGTTAAAAGTTCGAATCACCTTCATACAGAATTAAATCTTGGCTACTTGAAAGGAACAAAGTTTTGTCTTGAAAGTAAAGCTTCATTTATTGACATAAGCAGTATTGCTTCATTTAAGCCGTTTTTTATTGCCTAGTTGCGGGAATATTGCGCTTTTTCGGACAGTTCCGTGGCTAACTTGAGTTCCTCGCCTTGGCCAAAATACACCTAGTTGGGAACTATTATCCAAATAAAATCATGTTCTACTATCAAACTTTTTTTCCTCCTCAAATATGTTTTTCATCAGACTGTTCTTAGTTAGTTAGTTAGTTAAGCCCTTGGCTCCAGGTTGGAGCATGGGCCATCAACAAAAAGCCTCCAGAGACGCCTCTTTTCTGCCAGCTGTTTCAGCTCCTTCCAGTTCTTCCCAAGGACCTTCATCTCTTTCTCAGTATCCCTCCTCCAGCTATTCTTGGGGCGACCCCTCTTTCGTTTTCCCTGTGGGTTCCAGTGCAACGCTTGCCTCGTAATGCTGTTTGAGGGTCTTCTCAGCGTGTGGCCTACCCACGCCCATTTTCTCTTCCTTACTTGCTTGACCATTGGAATTTGACCTGTCCGCTCCCAGAGCTCTTCATTTTTAAACTTGTCTGTCCACCGTATCTTCAGGATTCGACGCAAGCAATGATTGACAAATGATTGTAACTTTCTTATCGTTTTGACTGTCATCCTCCACGTCTCTGCCCCGTACAACAGCACAGATTTTACATTAGAGTTGAATATTTTCAGCTTAGTTGATGTAGATATGCTGCCAGAGCTCCAGATCTGCTTAAGAGAGTGGAAGGCTCCTCTTGCCTTATTAATCCTATTTGCAACATCCGCGTCAGTTCCTCCACTTGTGTCTACTACGCTCCCAAGATATGTGAAGGAATCCACCTCTTCAATATCGACATCATTCACTCTGATCTTCCTGTTTGAGCCTGAATTGATCTTCAAGACTTTGGTCTTTGCGGAGTTAATAACAAGGCCAGCTCTTCTTGACCTTTCTTCCAGAATGGTGGTTTTGTTCTGCATCTGGGCCCCTTAGTGAGATAGTAAAGCAATATCATCCGCATAATCGAGGTCATCAAGCTGCTGGGTGAGAGTCCATTGTCTGATTCCGTTCCTGTGGCCCGTCATCGACGACTTCATTATCCAATCAATTGCCAGGAGGAATAAGAACGGTGGGAGAAGGCAGCCTTGCCTTACTCCAGTTTTAACTTCGAAGCTCTCCGACAAATGTCCTTCATGAATAACTTTACATGTGGTGCCTTCGTAAGAGTTTTTTTATGATGTTAATAAACTTCTGCGGAATTCCATAATGAGCTAGTAATTTCCAAAGAAAGGGGCGATCCAGACTATCAAAGGCCTTTTGGTAATCCACGAAATTGATGTACAAGGACGAGTTCCATTCAATGGACTGCTCTACGATGATACGTAGTGTGGCAATCTGGTCTGCGCATGACCTAGCTTGCCTGAAACTAGCTTGATTGTCCCTCAAACTTCCATCCACTGCAGATCTTAACCGCTCTAACATAATTCGGTTGAAGACTTTACTTGCTATACATAACAAAGTAATACCTCGATAATTATCACAATCCCTGAGGTTCCCCTTCTTAGGAAGTTTAACTATAAGACCCTCTTTCCACTCAGTGGGTGATTTCTCGTCCTCCCAGATGCTCTTGAAAAGACTGTTCTTAGCAAATACCTAAAAGAAAACTCGGGGATCACCGTGCTCGTTTAAGAGAAAAGGAGAATTTATTCCGTTATCGAGCTTAGTTTGAGGGAAATCTCTTACGTTTTGCACGTGCACGCGTTCGTGTGTTCGCGCTGATGACGCGAAAATCGTGCGCAGTAGGGATGCGCAATGCAATACTAAGGAATTACCTTAATAGTTACATACGTCTTTGTCACATTACGTTTGGAATCTTTAGAAAATGGCAGCAAGGTTTCGAAGGCTTACTCGAGGATTCATAATTGGCAGAAGAAACCGAGTTTCTAGCCTGGATAACATGCTGGAAGAAGAAAAACCAGTATCGGCAGCCATAAACAGATTTCCAAGCGCTGATCACCTCCATTTCACTGGCGAAAGTAATTCTGATGCTTTAATCGGAAAGAGAGCATGGACAGAGCCAACGGACATTTGTGATGAGGATAATAAGCCTACTAAAGATTGGATGAGACATTGGCAGGTAGGATTAAATTGCCCTCTAGAAGTATTAATCAAGTTTCGATTTTATAGACCGATGGTGATGTCTGGGTCACAAAAGCCTCACACGCGAGCACACACGAGTGTTGAAGCCACGAGGCCAGGAGCGGAGGGGGGGGGGGGGGGGGCGGGAAGTAAGGCCGCTCTACATTCGATCGAAATGCAGAGTTTTATTCCGGAAACTTTCAGTGGCGAATGTAATAGCATTTTGAAGAAATTCTTGGCAAGCAAACGCGAGAGGAATACCCAAATTCTCGATAAATTCTTACAGGAAATTTTTAAGACCATTTCAATTGAATGCTCCGAGCATTTTCGCATTCTGGAAGTTCAAGTCAGCTTCTTCTAAAACTTCGGGAAATTTCCGCGCTTTTTGCCCTCGTTTGAGTAGTTTCAGAATTTTTGGTCGAATGAAGGGGAAAAACCCTACCTATACCTCAACTTTTTGCATTTGAAGCCGTATCAAGGACCGCACGTTTCCTAATGGACTACCTTTATTTAGGCTAAACTGAATGAACTAAGCTCTGTTGACTTATTATCAGAAATAGAAGCATCTTCAGATCTTTGTCAGATTTCCGGAAACGTTTGCACTAGCTTGGGAATATATATTAAATAGGCAATCGTCTCAAATCTGACGACTGCCGATTAATCTTCGGTCAACTTGAATCTTACTCAGGGAGTAACATGCACTCGTAGTGAAGTCAGTTGTCCGCTAACCCAACTGCAAAGGCAAGCTGTTCATGATATAAGTATATCGTTCTGGTTTTGTTCTCCATCAGGTTCCTTTGGTTCTTCCCTTTGGCCAGGTGGAATTTAAATGTCGGGTCGAAGCAGTTAAGAGCGCTGCAATGGCAGAAATGGATGCAGAACTCGCCCGAGACATGCGCAGTTATAATCTTGCTCGTCGCAGACGCGCTGTCTGTAAAGACATGATCACACTTGGAATTGAAAAGGCTGCTTGTACTTTAGGGATCTTGGGATCTTGACTTATTAACACTTGAATGTAAAACATGCAAATTGTCCTTTCTTGTCACGTTGTCAGTGGGCCAGAGCATTGCAAAATGTGGTGGTTGCAAAACACATGACACAGTCCACGGTATTTGGCACAAAATTGAGTAACTCACCTTTAAAAATGAAGGCTAAAAGCTCCATAAAGTAATAACCCATCCCCTATAAAACGTGACACTTTTGGTTGCATAATCCAACAAAATTACATTTTGTGTATGAAATTGTGGTATTATTTACGTTTTAGATTTCTTAATATACAAAATCATCTAAAAATATTTTTCCCCTTGCTCTTGCAAGTTCAAGTCATATCTGTAATCTCAAAGAAACTTGACCTGAGACCTCTAGAAAACGACTGCAGTGAATTAATGATCCTAATACTCACATACATGCTGGATTAGTTTGATTAATAAGAACATCTTAAAAGATAACTGAAGAGCTCCGCTTTTGGGCTTGGTTGTATCTACATATTAGCGTGAATAGGTATGTAAGTACTAGCTTTATCAGTTGAACTGTGGGTAAATGTATGTTGAGTCGGCACTTGCAATTAGAGTAGCGTGGGTAACATTATTGAGATTCTGAGTACTATTGTTTAGATATTTGTTTGTATATAAGCAATAAACAACAATGAAAACCAAAATAGATTACTTCTACTCTTACTTACTGACGTGCATTATTGTCCATATCGAAGTTGCGCAGGGAACTGGGGTGAGTCTCTAATTTTAGCCAATTGCCAAACGAACACTACAGTATGAAAGATCACGTTTGACAAGGTTTGCTGCTTTTAGGGTGAACAAAGACCAACTTATAATTATGGACCTTTAAACACGGTTCAAAATCGCTGACAAACAGAAGTCTCTAGTTTTGAAACAACGCAAAACCATAGTAACTCACGTTTTTAATTTGTGTGCTGCTCTTACTAATAACTATTTAAAAATGAGCAACATAGTGATTTTCGGTGTTCAAAGCGGAGCTCCGCCAAGCGGAGCCCCATACCCATATAGGAAAGAAAAGGAAACCCATGAGTTGATTTTCTCATGGTTATTATGGCTAGCGGCATTGCTCGTGGGCGCGTACGCACGACGACGACGACGACGACGACGGAGTCGCGCAACATGGCGGCCATACTCCAAATAATAGGTTGACAGAGATATGCAGCCTTGATTTACCGTGTACTTCTGTGATATTGAACATCCATGTTATGATCAATTGACACCTGTCAAAACAAGGTATCCGCTGACCAGTATCACGTGACCATATCGCGGGCTCAAGTATACAACTCATCGAGGTCACGTGTTGTTTCGAAGTTGACCGCTGACCAAATGCTGGTTTTTCATTGGATCTCGGGCTCAAGTCAGGTTCAACTTGTTGAAAACAGGGCAGGATTGTTTGGAAGACGGTTAACGCAAGCCCAGGATTAAAATTTATTCAAATTATAACTTTTTCCTCTATACAAATGTTTTTTTGCGATTATGAAACTCAAAACAGAAAGCCAAACAGTAAACAGAAAACCTCACCGCAAAGTTACAAAACTCAACAAATTCTACCTTTTTCTGGGTTAGCTTAATCGGGAACTGAACAACCCAGCCAAGGAGGTACGCTTTCAGGCTGGCCTTAATCTATATATTATACTAGCAATAAGGGCTCGATTGTTTCAACTGTACTTAGACAAAACCACCGAACCTTCTTGAAAATGTTTGATTATATCAAAGATGGTTTCAATTGTAAAGGTGAAAACAAAAACGTCTGGAAAACAACAATTGTTGAATATGTACATGAGTACGAGATATTGGAATCTTTGTGATTTTGCTCTAGTATGGATTTTCGGATCAGTCCTCAGCATCTGGGCAACTGCGCCCACCTACCCCTCCCCTAACCCCAACATGTTATAATAAGTTAATACGTTAGTGTTTACTGTTGGGTTAGGGGAGGAGTAGGTGCGCAGTTGCCCAGATACTGATATTGATCCGGATTTTCAATAATAACCTTGTACCTTGTTCATAACACAATGATAACTAGTTTTTCAAAGCCCAACCCTTTTTAGCCTTGTGATGGCCGGCGTGAGAGGCTGGAGAGGAGCGTCAGCCCTCAACCTCGTGTTGGGGCTTTCTTTACAGTTCTTTTCCCTCCCCACCCAAGTGCCCAGCTTCCATCTCCGTTCCAAGAGGGCTGGGACGGAGCATATCGCTTGAAGTGGAGACACCGTAACTGGGAGTGTTTGAAATAGGCTCTGAGCATTTGGCCGTTGTTTTGTGTATGAGACAGATCCACAGCGGCGTCTACTTCATCGAGGTTATACAGAGGAGCTGGTTTTAAACAGCAGCATAGAAAAGATAAGAGACAAAGTGACCAGAAGACCTGGCAAGAAGAAAAGAGTGAAAAAATGGATTATATAAGAGCACAGCGTGAAACTAACGCTTTTAAAATAGCTTTCACTTGAATGACCACAAAGTGCGTTGTTTACGACTAAGCAACATAATAATAGCACAACATGTTAATACAGCTCAATAGCTTTCAATCAAGTGGCAGTCCCGCTAAAAGCGGTCCACTCAACTTCGGCACCAAAAATAATTTTCCCTCATTTTTTGCCAGTGGAAATGTTTGGCAAATATAAAGAAACGAGTAATTTTATTTTCCAATTCGTATTTTGCTTTGTTACGCGCCAAAATTGCATTTTGGCCAAACTGAGGTTGCCGACCGTGATCAGGAAAGGCCGTAAAATTCTCCAATTTTGTGAAGCGTGCTACCTGCCCTAAATGCAAGCTCACCGAATTTCGTTTTCATACAAATTCTAAGGTACATCATTACTTTGACTGGCGAAATATGGAAACTTTTTGGAAAGTTCTAAGCTTTCCAGAGAGGTGCGATCGTAAAGAGTACCTTTACTTTGAATTACTTTTAGAATTCTTTTTTTAGCGCCTTCTCATTTGTCGACTCTTATTCTTCTTAGGCTTCCCATCCAAATATAATCTAAGGAATTCTAGCGATAAAGTTTTACTTAGTTATGCTCGTTTCAAATGAAAAGCTACACTTGGTGATCGTTTTTTTACCTGTGCTGCACCGAAACTTTGGAATGCGCTACCATTTGACATAAGAAGCGCCAGCCACAGTTAGTAGTTTTAAAACCAAGCTAAAAATTCACCTTTTCCGTCATGCGAGAGAGGGATATGGACTGGTTTGAGAGTAGTTGGCTAACTCTGCCTATTGTAACGATAACAAGGGACGGGGAAGTTGGAAGACCACGGTTAGCACTTGCCCGCGGAGAAACTTTACATTGAACTATGGTCTTCCTGTTCCTTGTTATCGTTACAATAAGCTGAGTAATAGGCAGATTCTTCTGCAATTCCCTTGAAGTGACATCGTGGCTCGTTCAAGATGCCAATTTAACTGGTGTAAGTAGCCGATTAAGATAATTTCCTGTGCGTATGATTCTTCGATTCTCTAATAAGTTAGAACACTTTAAAGTTATTTCGTATTCTTCCAGTCTGCGAACAAAGAAGTGTGAAGAATTGAACTGAGTAGCTGTGGCGTTTCGTTGTTCTTGTGCTCTTGTACTCATTGTGCTTAATTCCATGAAAAAACTTTCTGTTTCTGGAAGCCAAATTGCAGCTACCGCAGACACTATTTTGTTTCCACGTATCAAATTTCGGGCAGTCTGGGTACGACTGACATCACTTCCTGTTTTGTGAGGGTCATTTCCACTTCCTGATCTTTTATCGAACATCTTTTAGATCGAACATGGTTTTAGTTGTCTCGGACAGCTTTGAAACAAAAAGTGAACATCCTTTAGTTTTACCGAACACCTTTAACTTGTGTCGGACATGTTTTAGTTTTATTGGACACACTTAATTTGTAACGGACATGTTTGCTTATTGATTTATCGCGCATAAAGCGCTTAAAGCTGAAATTAAGGGTGTTTTTTAACAGGCCATAGTGTTGCTATGGTAATCTATTGTGTCACGAAAATAATACCATCGTGTTCACCAGTGATTGGCAGTTTTTTTGGTACCATTATTGTAGCATCAACTGATAAAGGGTGGTGATAATGACCCATCAAAATCTACGTCTTGGAAAGTGCTGGAAACTATTTTTGAGCCACCTTAATCAAATCCAAAAATATCTTTGCAGGCGAACATTCAGCCAAATGCAGAGCTAACCTTTTAGCCGAGGATTGAACGCTTTGAACGCCAATATCGAATGCGTGACTTTTGTCGATCCACAACGTTATCTTTGCAGGCGAACATACAAATTCCAAAGACCGTCCAACTGTCGACGGGGAAAAATTCAGCCAAATGCACAGCTAACCTTTTTAGCCGAGAACGCATCGAATCCCAATATCGAATGCGTGAGTTTTGCTGATCCACAAACGCGGAGGGTTGCAAATTCCACTCCCTACCTGACCTCAGCAGGTGAGCTCAATGGAGACAAACTTGAATTTTTCAGCCCCTTCCTTTAATCACATCTCTGGAATCTGCTAAAAT
>JAHPZR010053359.1:0-17027 GCA_019787425.1 Platygyra sinensis | reverse complement strand
AATGTGTTCGATCGTTGTTGTTTTTCCCTTGGTCTCAGTGATGCGGGACCAAGTGGATCCTCTAAAACAGCTTGGATTCTCTGCGGCAGCAATTGGACTCAGCGAAGCTGAGAAAGCGGCGAGAGAAGGGAAGTGTGAAATTGTTTTCGGCAGTCCAGAGACCTTGCTATCAAGCTCTTTGCGAGATGGTAAACTTGGTCGGCAGACAGCTGCATTTGCAGTCGATGAAGGTAAATAAAATAGACAGGCAAAACACGACTCCAACGGTTCGTGGCATTTGTACATTTGTCCTTTATTTTTCAGCCTTTCGGCCTTTTTGTCGCTTCACTGTTTATGAAGGGCATTTCGCATTGTGTTGTAAGGAGAAAACTAGAGCCCTTAGATCGTGCTCCGGCAAATTTTAAGAGGCCATAGGTCTGCATGATTTCCGCCGTTATCCACATGTCGCTTCGTTGAGTTTGACACCTCTATAATTTGCCATGTGTTAGTGTATTGTTATAGCTCATTTCTGTTGCAAGATATGTTTTTAAGTCTCCAAGTATTTGCTTTTAAGGGACAAAATATGGCGTTTACTGTGAATGTGTTGTTAACTTGCATTCTAAATTGTCGGGCCCGGCTATGATTAGAACTGTATGCAAGTACAGTAGATAGATTCTTGTCACGGGTATCATATTTGCCCTCGTTCGTTTTTCTTCGGAGACGCCTGTACTTCGAGAAAGCTGTACGCTTAACTGGAGAAATTCTTATGTTTCTTGCAACTCGATGTATAGGTAGCTATAGGTTTCTTTCTCCTTTGATACGGTTCCAGTACCACAGGATTTTTATTTAAGTCTTCACGCGGAAATTTGTTGACTGTGTTGCGTGTTCTACATGCGATTTGTTAGGCTTCCGGAGCACGATCTAAATGGCTTTCATAAACAAGAGTGAAGCGACAAAAAGGCCGACAAAAAGACCGAAAAATAAACGGCAAATGTTCAAATGCCAAGAACCGTAGAAGTCGTGTTTGGCCTGTCTATGTTATTTACCATCAGGCCGAAGGAACAGAAGTGCCGTCGTTCGATTTCGACACAAGTTTATCAGAAGTTCCGTAAATTCGTGTAAGGGTTCTTGCACAAGTAAGACAAGTAAGGCAACTCACGCTTGATAGCAGTTCGTTCCTCACGAGCTTATGGCCAAGCAAAGCGACTACATCGAACAAAATTAAACTTCCAATGTCTGTGAACGCAAACGTGCAGTCAGATCATGCTGATACTCGCGAATTGCGCTATTTCCTCGCGCGAGAAATAGGAGAACGTTCCAGCTAATTGACAAGTTGACATTTTTACTTTTCGACACTTCATTAAACCATGGGTGGACGGAAGAGGGTCGTTAAAGAAATTCTTACAGGCTCTCTCTCTTCCTTCCTCGCCTTAGTCCTCCCTCATTTTTTCTCTCGCTCTCCCTTTTTTTTCGCTCGTCCCCAACTACCGAGAGCCTGGAACAGGCTAATCCATTACGAAATGCAAATAGACCTTGAAGAATGGTGTTGGAGCTATTTACTACCATGCATCCGCGAATGGTAGAGCTATCAAATTTGCTGTGACATTTAATGTTATTGTTGCCATAGCTTGTTGTGGTACGGACTGTTAGTGTTATACCAATAATGCACTAGCTTTTTGTATAGTAAAGAATTAAGGGACTTACAATACTAGAGTGATACAAACTGACGTTTGATTAAAGGCGCTTTTTCTTCCCTACCCCTATCCTACGTTAAACGTTTTTCGTCAAACAAATGGATACGAATCTCCTTTAATTGAAATACCCCAGCTACGGGCCTGACTAAGCTACAGAAACAATTCGAAAATGTCAAGAAACTCATTTCACAACTAAATGATTCCACAAAGAATAACAAATTTGAAACACACTACCTCCGAGAAATGCTTAGTCTAATTCTAAAAGAAAATTCTTTCCAACTATATACAAAGGCAACAGATTCAATGAACAATCGATCCTTGATATAAAAACACATTTTAAGCCAACGGAAACCTTCCAGTACACACATTTCACCTCTTGCCACCCACCTGAACTGGCTGAAGTCGTTAAGGACAAATGCTTAAGAATCCTCACAATAAACTCCTCGAAAGTTACTTTTGACAAGAACATTTCAAACTTCAAAAAACGCTTGCTAGACAGAGGCTACCCTCACAACCTAATAGACAGAATCCTGTCAGGAATACAATTCGCAGGAAGAAATACAGCACTTAACAGAACAAGAAAGGAAAGAAATCTTGCCTTTTGTAACACAATATCATCCATCAATATCCAATTTTAAAGAAGCTTTACTCAAAAAATGGCACCTCATGTCATACAAAATCATCGCTACTTCGCCAGATATTCAAACAACCACCTATCCTTTCATACAAGAAAGGGAAATCCTTAAAAGATCTGCTCATTGGAGCCAAAATATAAAAGGTTACAAAATATGTTTCATGCCGGTGGGGAATGTACGGCCTGTCACCCCTTGCGTTATTACAGATTGTCCAACTTGAACCCTCTGAAAAAGTCGCTAAGAAAGTCGCTAAAAAAGTCGCTAAAATGATAAAAAAATCACAATTTTAGCATGTTACTTATGAGCCACCGTAATAAATACTTTTCCTAATGCTTTAACTTCTAAAAAAAGCTAAACATCCCGAGATAAGTATTTATTTTCCGACAAACACATTCATAGCTTTGTCACGCACCGCCGATAACTCTGAATTTAAAATGTGCCTGTTTTTAGACGAAGCATTTTCTTGAGCTTAAAAGTTGTTAACAAATATAAATTTACTCCCTCTCATGCCTGGTGAAGATAATAACTTTGGTGGCTCTTTAGTTTTGGATTTAGAAAATGATGACGTCAAGTGCAACCCAAGAATAATTTTTACAGGAAAGCAAAACGACTTTGTGAAGTTTAGAAATAGTTGTTTTGAACCTCAGTAGCCAGTTTCAGCATTGAGATTGTGCAGCAGAACATTCCCCTCTCCGATTCCCGCCCTCCCTTCCCCCTAAAAAAATAAGTGGAGCGGACTTGCCCCCAAAAAATTCTGCATGAGTAGTGGAGGTGAAAAAAATAATTGCAAACTGAAAAAGTCCCATCCCTTCTTATCTCCAGAACTTCCATAAATATGTTGTAAACTCCTAAACACATCTTTAGAAATTTAGTCCGATATCGAAATCGAATGACTCTACCCAACATATTTTGTACAGGGTATCTCAGAAAAGTTGAGTTGTGGATGCATTACGTGAGAGATTTGCTCGCACGCGACCAGGCTAAACGCGTCACGTGACTGAATATGCCCAGCTAAAACTGCGGAATGTCCGGACGATATTCCCCAAATTTTAAAAGAACCTGCTTGTTACGACAATTATTTGAAGGATAAGAGACGCAATAGCCTTCATTAGACTTAAAAAAATATACTCAGATATTTATTTGTCCCTGGAAATTATCGCTTCCTCGTAGCCTGCGTACTGAAGCGTGAAAAGCGGAGCGGAAGGCATAGCGCGAATTGAAGGAGCGGGACTGGGGGAAAGAAAAAACACCTTCAATAAGAACCCCTTTTTGTTCATTTCTGCGTTTGCTAGCGAACGCAAAATTTGTCAAGCCGTATCCAAAAAGTATCAATATACGTGGATTTGCCTCAACCAGTCTATGCAGAAATTTAAAATTTCGCTTTGCTATTAATTTTACTTAGTCGTAGCTTTCTTGGGGGAGGGTTTCTTTACATTTAGTAGGGTATTGTTTATCTAGTGAATGTATCGACAAAAAGGTACTGTTAAACATGCACAAGCGCAGGTCTGTAGAAATGATTTTACAACTTCATCTCGCAAATGGCCTGAGGATGAACCACTCTGCAGGAAAAAAGAAGAAAAAAGATTTAAGACACTTCGCCTTCCACTGAAAGCAACTTTCTGCAGCGCGAAGTCTCTGTTAAAACAGCAAAAATTTACACAATTTAACGAGTTAACTTAGTGTCTTAGTGTTCGAGTGTTTCACTTGCTTTCATTTTTTTTTAACTTAGCACGGTTTGTCTGCTGTAACTAACAACTTACAGAGATTAGGCCTTTAATGAGTAAAGTAGCTAAATTAGCCAAGGTGGCACTCAGGTTTACCCCCTCTGAGAGTTTGTTTTGTACTTTTCTCCCCAACTCTGCCCCTAGTAGGGGAGTTTTGTAGAAGTAATGGTAACTGAACGACTTATGCATCAGTCAATTGAAACCCCGGACCCCCGAGCCCCGGGGTAAACCGGGGCCTTGAGGCGGCAATTTAACAGCACTTGCGATCACCGGAAGCGGGGACAACAGCCGGGACTTAACACGAAGTACTGAGGGACGGACCGTTAGAAAAGTGATGGGCGGGGTGGGAAAAAAATCAGGCCAGGGAGGGTGACTGAAAAAATAAATTGTGGAAACCCTAAGGATAACCATGGCTTAAAACAATGTGCTATCGTCAGCCATCCTAGCCTGCTTGATTCATTTGCAATTAAGCAAAGACATACCATGTTTTGAAAGCCTTGACATATAGGACTTATTCCACAACTGACATGTATATATTAAATATGACGATTGCTACAACTGCTCTAAAATCAAACCGTGAGCTCAAATTCTCCTAAAACTTATATTTGATGTTTAAAATTGTTCTCAATACATAACAAACGGATGCAACGTGACTGATATGGCGAAACGGAAGATCTATCGGATTGATCGGCTCTGGCTATAACGCGCTGCCGTAAATCACTTATTACAGCAAGAACGGTGTCTCGAAGTTGAAAACTCGAATCGCAGACTGCTAACGTGACGACAAAAACAAGATCATGCGATTTTCCGAGGTTTGCGGTATTGGTTCAGTCCGGTGTTCGGATGTCCCCGCTATACGGGGCTTTTAACAGACTTATTCGCTCCGGGAGCGGGGAAATAAGCCATCTTTTAACTCTGGGTAAATGCTAAATTCCCCGCTATGTCCCGGGGCTCGGGGGCCGTGGTTTCAATTAACTGATGCATTACGGGAAAATAAACTCTGCCTCCTTTAAAGACACTGTTGTGCTGCGTCGGTGGACTAAGTTAAACACTTAGTTGTTTATTAATCGCCGGGGAGAAGGAATGGCACAGTGAGAGCTCTCGCATCCCACAGATGTGTCCCGGGTTCGATTCCCGGACCCGGCCTCATATGTGGGTTGAGTTTGTTGTTGGCTCTCTTCTCTGATCCGAGAGGTTTTTCTACGGGTAATCCGTTCTCCTCTCCTCGAAAACTAACACTTTCGATTCTAATTCGATCCTGGAAAGCGCCGTTTTCTGAACGAGTTCTTGTGAACTCCTTAGTGCTCCGTGGGTAAACAAATTACATTTACATCTACATTTGCATCACAGCACAGCTGAGGTTTCGAACGTCAGCGCCTAAGACAAAGGGCTAACGCTCGAAACGTCAGCTCCACAAATTCGCTACAGCGGTTAATTTGTCTGAAGTGTTAAGTTTAAGTTGATAAATGGTGTTGGAAACGCGGATATCAACACTAGTCACTCTCGATATCATTGTAGAGGGGGTCGTTGGGCTTTTCGGTTTCGCGGATTTGGCTAATTTCTGGCTCGGATTTTCGGACCGATTTACAAAAACAAGCAAATTTTGAGCTACGATGAATCCTGCACTGACGATGGAATACGCAGAAAGAACTTCTGAAACTAAAACAAGTTTAGACGTACAAAAGTTAAATAAAAGAAAGAGAGATTCTGGAGCCTACCAAAGCTTTTTCAGTGAGGTCTTTGATTTCGGTTTCCGGTTTTGGACGAAATATCTTGCAGTTTTCCGGTTTTTGGCGATTTTTTTCAGCGGTTTTTCGGTTTCTAAAAGGCCCCTACGCCACCCTCATTGTAATATGTAGTCACATCTCAATCACTCCCTATGTCTCAAAAATATATCTCAGTCACTGTCATCCATTACAATGCAAAGGAAAACCGTTTAAATACGCTCTCGATAAGGTCGTCATTGCTAAGATCATCTTGATTTTTGGAATATCAAATGTAACTCTAAACATCTGTCACGCACTTATAATGTTTGTAATTAAATAATCCTCTTAACCTGAATTTATGATTTAAGAGAACTCCTCCTCTCTAATAAACCCTCATCATCTTATGTCCATTGATGTCCATAGTTAATTTTCCACACGATTGATCTTAGCAGCCGGAATGATACAGAAAGTATGTCATATATGAACCAAGTCCATGGCCAAGCGCTAGCTCGCCACAACGACTGACCGTCGAATAAAATAACATAAAATTGCTTTCCTTTTTAGCATGTTTGTGTGTGTTAGGTATATTTGCTATTTGCTGCGGTTCGAAGAATAGCAGCAAATTAGTTGTTGTTTATTGTCTAATTGAGGGTATAGGGTAAACGTATAAATTGTTGCAAAGTGCAAGAGGGAATAAAGTTGTTGTTGATTAATCCGGGGATTAATCCACGATTCAGGAGTCCATTCCAGGTTATATCGCCTGGAATGCGCTAAGCCTTCTGGGACATTCTTGTTCTTGATTTATGTTGAGGTGAGACGGTACATCTTGTAGACATCATTTTCCCTTCTAAAAGGAGTGAAATTCAGGAACAATCAAGTTCGTGGATAGTTTGTAAACATTTATTTGCATTATTTCCTAACAGTACGATTGAATTTATGTAGTTTTGTAACGACTCGTTGACCTGTTTCCCCGCTTTCAGTGTTACTCGCATAGGCGACATCGCCCTGACCTGCCCTACATCAAAATGTTAACATAATGGACTTCTTTACGGTGATACTCGACTTTTACTCATGAAAGATGGCCAATCTAAAAGCTGTTTTCCCTGATTGAGAAGATTTTCCGATGCTGTTTGGTGTTTTTGGGGGATTTTAAAATGACTCTTTGCCAGCTCTCTCGCAACCTGCGTGCTCCTATGAGGGTGCGCCCGCGGTAAACAGCTATGCAAAGCCAGAGACATAAATTATCAGCAAAATGTCTAATGACACCATCCCGTGGCCGTGAGCAAGGTTGCGTAGCCAGTCTGGCAGCGGCCCCGTACCTAACAGCGGTTGCCTGTCAATCACAGCCTTTACTACAATGTTCGAAAATTTTGCAAACACCCATTGTATTAG
Source organism: Platygyra sinensis (assembly GCA_019787425.1). NCBI lineage: Eukaryota > Metazoa > Cnidaria > Anthozoa > Scleractinia > Merulinidae > Platygyra > Platygyra sinensis. The sequence continues at coordinate 9,897 of JAHPZR010053359.1, read as the reverse complement.
GGCGCTCGATGTTGTCAAGATTCAAGCGCTGATTCTCCTGGGTATTCAATCACACACCGCCTCAGCAAAGTTGTTGATCCGAGGAGTTCACTCTTTGCTGTTTATATAACACCATTCTAACCCTTGTTTCATTGTTCACGAACACGTATGCAAGGTGATAACGGATATAGAAAGTCGAATTTATATTTTGCCTGAACTTTCGAAGAATAGAATGTGCGTGATTACCCCTACAATCTCCTGTCAAAAGTCCATCTAATATATCTCCGCCCTCTCCTCCTTTCCACACCCTCTTTCAACGCCTTGGTGAGCAGTGCCCATTTCAGTGATCTCGTTCTGATTAGCGGCGGCTGCCTTCTTCGCCGGCCAGTCTTAAGGAACTTTTCTTTGTGACGTGCAACGTACATGATTGTATCTCTTAAACCAATAGTTCGAGTTTGTTCAAAGACAAATACCCGGCTGGTGAGGCTGCGTATTTAGTAGTAGAATGGGGACGCGACAAATATTGGCAAATCTGGGCACTCCCAAACGCCGGTGAGGCAGCCGAACCGGCGTTTGGGAGTGCCCAGATTTGCCGTTATTTGTCGCCTCCCCAATCTACTACTGGAATTGTTAATTATTGCGTTACTTGGAAGTTTATGTAACGCAATCGATAATGTCACTTTGTACGCTTTCGTGATTGGCCACAGAGCAATATCGCGAGAAAAAGCGATACTCTGATTGGCTGCAATTAATTTTCTGGGCTTAGGCAGGGACAAATATGAATTATCTAATGACAACACAACCACATTACAACAGTCTCCAACAAGTTCTAATTGTTGTTCATTATTAAAGAAAATTCTGGTTATGATAATATTGTTCGCCTGTACAACTTGGACGTGCCCTCGATAGGACGCCTACTTTATGAACGGTAATATAACAGTTGAAAATAAGAGTTATCCGGCATGCTAAATAATCTAATGTGGGTCCGTTATATATAATACCCTTTTTTTAGACATGCTTAAGGATCGAAGTTACTATATCCCATTGTGAAACAAAATCTTATTGATTTATTATCAGTTGTGTTCCTGAAAGTATGTTTAAGGTGGCGCAAAAACATTTTCCAGCACTTAGATTTTAATGGGTCGTTATAGCCACTCTTTAATCACTTAATGCTATAATCATGTCAAAATACTGTTGCTATGGTAACCTATTGTGTTGCGAAAATGATAACAACGTATTGACCAACAGTTGGGCAGCTTTTTGATACCATGATTGTAGTATCAACTCTTATAAAATCATTAATAATTCATGAAGGAGTAAGCCAATCTGAAAATGTAATTTGAGTCACATGAAAATCACTTTAAACTCAATACAAATTCTAACTGTTTGAAAGTATTTTGTATGAAATTCATACAGAATATAAATAGATCTATTATTGTGTTTTTCACTGATACAAAATTTACCAAGAGTTATTAACAATTCCAGTAGTAGATTGGGGAGGCGACAAATAACGGCAAATCTGGGCACTCCCAAACGCCGGTTCGGCTGCCTCACCGGCGTTTGGGAGTGCCCAGATTTGCCAATATTTGTCGCGTCCCCATTCTACTACTAAATACGCAGCCTCACCAGCCGGGTATTTGTCTTTGAACAAACTCGAACTATTGGTTTAAGAGATACAATCATGTACGTTGCACGTCACAAAGAAAAGTTCCTTAAGACTGGCCGGCGAAGAAGGCAGCCGCCGCTAATCAGAACGAGATCACTGAAATGGGCACTGCTCACCAAGGCGTTGAAAGAGGGTGTGGAAAGGAGGAGAGGGCGGAGATATATTAGATGGACTTTTGACAGGAGATTGTAGGGGTAATCACGCACATTCTATTCTTCGAAAGTTCAGGCAAAATATAAATTCGACTTTCTATATCCGTTATCACCTTGCATACGTGTTCGTGAACAATGAAACAAGGGTTAGAATGGTGTTATATAAACAGCAAAGAGTGAACTCCTCGGATCAACAACTTTGCTGAGGCGGTGTGTGATTGAATACCCAGGAGAATCAGCGCTTGAATCTTGACAACATCGAGCGCCCTAATACAATGGGTGTTTGCAAAATTTTCGAACATTGTAGTAAAGGCTGTGATTGACAGGCAACCGCTGTTAGGTACGGGGCCGCTGCCAGACTGGCTACGCAACCTTGCTCACGGCCACGGGATGGTGTCATTAGACATTTTGCTGATAATTTATGTCTCTGGCTTTGCATAGCTGTTTACCGCGGGCGCACCCTCATAGGAGCACGCAGGTTGCGAGAGAGCTGGCAAAGAGTCATTTTAAAATCCCCCAAAAACACCAAACAGCATCGGAAAATCTTCTCAATCAGGGAAAACAGCTTTTAGATTGGCCATCTTTCATGAGTAAAAGTCGAGTATCACCGTAAAGAAGTCCATTATGTTAACATTTTGATGTAGGGCAGGTCAGGGCGATGTCGCCTATGCGAGTAACACTGAAAGCGGGGAAACAGGTCAACGAGTCGTTACAAAACTACATAAATTCAATCGTACTGTTAGGAAATAATGCAAATAAATGTTTACAAACTATCCACGAACTTGATTGTTCCTGAATTTCACTCCTTTTAGAAGGGAAAATGATGTCTACAAGATGTACCGTCTCACCTCAACATAAATCAAGAACAAGAATGTCCCAGAAGGCTTAGCGCATTCCAGGCGATATAACCTGGAATGGACTCCTGAATCGTGGATTAATCCCCGGATTAATCAACAACAACTTTATTCCCTCTTGCACTTTGCAACAATTTATACGTTTACCCTATACCCTCAATTAGACAATAAACAACAACTAATTTGCTGCTATTCTTCGAACCGCAGCAAATAGCAAATATACCTAACACACACAAACATGCTAAAAAGGAAAGCAATTTTATGTTATTTTATTCGACGGTCAGTCGTTGTGGCGAGCTAGCGCTTGGCCATGGACTTGGTTCATATATGACATACTTTCTGTATCATTCCGGCTGCTAAGATCAATCGTGTGGAAAATTAACTATGGACATCAATGGACATAAGATGATGAGGGTTTATTAGAGAGGAGGAGTTCTCTTAAATCATAAATTCAGGTTAAGAGGATTATTTAATTACAAACATTATAAGTGCGTGACAGATGTTTAGAGTTACATTTGATATTCCAAAAATCAAGATGATCTTAGCAATGACGACCTTATCGAGAGCGTATTTAAACGGTTTTCCTTTGCATTGTAATGGATGACAGTGACTGAGATATATTTTTGAGACATAGGGAGTGATTGAGATGTGACTACATATTACAATGAGGGTGGCGTAGGGGCCTTTTAGAAACCGAAAAACCGCTGAAAAAATCGCCAAAAACCGGAAAACTGCAAGATATTTCGTCCAAAACCGGAAACCGAAATCAAAGACCTCACTGAAAAAGCTTTGGTAGGCTCCAGAATCTCTCTTTCTTTTATTTAACTTTTGTACGTCTAAACTTGTTTTAGTTTCAGAAGTTCTTTCTGCGTATTCCATCGTCAGTGCAGGATTCATCGTAGCTCAAAATTTGCTTGTTTTTGTAAATCGGTCCGAAAATCCGAGCCAGAAATTAGCCAAATCCGCGAAACCGAAAAGCCCAACGACCCCCTCTACAATGATATCGAGAGTGACTAGTGTTGATATCCGCGTTTCCAACACCATTTATCAACTTAAACTTAACACTTCAGACAAATTAACCGCTGTAGCGAATTTGTGGAGCTGACGTTTCGAGCGTTAGCCCTTTGTCTTAGGCGCTGACGTTCGAAACCTCAGCTGTGCTGTGATGCAAATGTAGATGTAAATGTAATTTGTTTACCCACGGAGCACTAAGGAGTTCACAAGAACTCGTTCAGAAAACGGCGCTTTCCAGGATCGAATTAGAATCGAAAGTGTTAGTTTTCGAGGAGAGGAGAACGGATTACCCGTAGAAAAACCTCTCGGATCAGAGAAGAGAGCCAACAACAAACTCAACCCACATATGAGGCCGGGTCCGGGAATCGAACCCGGGACACATCTGTGGGATGCGAGAGCTCTCACTGTGCCATTCCTTCTCCCCGGCGATTAATAAACAACTAAGTGTTTAACTTAGTCCACCGACGCAGCACAACAGTGTCTTTAAAGGAGGCAGAGTTTATTTTCCCGTAATGCATCAGTTAATTGAAACCACGGCCCCCGAGCCCCGGGACATAGCGGGGAATTTAGCATTTACCCAGAGTTAAAAGATGGCTTATTTCCCCGCTCCCGGAGCGAATAAGTCTGTTAAAAGCCCCGTATAGCGGGGACATCCGAACACCGGACTGAACCAATACCGCAAACCTCGGAAAATCGCATGATCTTGTTTTTGTCGTCACGTTAGCAGTCTGCGATTCGAGTTTTCAACTTCGAGACACCGTTCTTGCTGTAATAAGTGATTTACGGCAGCGCGTTATAGCCAGAGCCGATCAATCCGATAGATCTTCCGTTTCGCCATATCAGTCACGTTGCATCCGTTTGTTATGTATTGAGAACAATTTTAAACATCAAATATAAGTTTTAGGAGAATTTGAGCTCACGGTTTGATTTTAGAGCAGTTGTAGCAATCGTCATATTTAATATATACATGTCAGTTGTGGAATAAGTCCTATATGTCAAGGCTTTCAAAACATGGTATGTCTTTGCTTAATTGCAAATGAATCAAGCAGGCTAGGATGGCTGACGATAGCACATTGTTTTAAGCCATGGTTATCCTTAGGGTTTCCACAATTTATTTTTTCAGTCACCCTCCCTGGCCTGATTTTTTTCCCACCCCGCCCATCACTTTTCTAACGGTCCGTCCCTCAGTACTTCGTGTTAAGTCCCGGCTGTTGTCCCCGCTTCCGGTGATCGCAAGTGCTGTTAAATTGCCGCCTCAAGGCCCCGGTTTACCCCGGGGCTCGGGGGTCCGGGGTTTCAATTGACTGATGCATAAGTCGTTCAGTTACCATTACTTCTACAAAACTCCCCTACTAGGGGCAGAGTTGGGGAGAAAAGTACAAACAAACTCTCAGAGGGGGTAAACCTGAGTGCCACCTTGGCTAATTTAGCTACTTTACTCATTAAAGGCCTAATCTCTGTAAGTTGTTAGTTACAGCAGACAAACCGTGCTAAGTTAAAAAAAAATGAAAGCAAGTGAAACACTCGAACACTAAGACACTAAGTTAACTCGTTAAATTGTGTAAATTTTTGCTGTTTTAACAGAGACTTCGCGCTGCAGAAAGTTGCTTTCAGTGGAAGGCGAAGTGTCTTAAATCTTTTTTCTTCTTTTTTCCTGCAGAGTGGTTCATCCTCAGGCCATTTGCGAGATGAAGTTGTAAAATCATTTCTACAGACCTGCGCTTGTGCATGTTTAACAGTACCTTTTTGTCGATACATTCACTAGATAAACAATACCCTACTAAATGTAAAGAAACCCTCCCCCAAGAAAGCTACGACTAAGTAAAATTAATAGCAAAGCGAAATTTTAAATTTCTGCATAGACTGGTTGAGGCAAATCCACGTATATTGATACTTTTTGGATACGGCTTGACAAATTTTGCGTTCGCTAGCAAACGCAGAAATGAACAAAAAGGGGTTCTTATTGAAGGTGTTTTTTCTTTCCCCCAGTCCCGCTCCTTCAATTCGCGCTATGCCTTCCGCTCCGCTTTTCACGCTTCAGTACGCAGGCTACGAGGAAGCGATAATTTCCAGGGACAAATAAATATCTGAGTATATTTTTTTAAGTCTAATGAAGGCTATTGCGTCTCTTATCCTTCAAATAATTGTCGTAACAAGCAGGTTCTTTTAAAATTTGGGGAATATCGTCCGGACATTCCGCAGTTTTAGCTGGGCATATTCAGTCACGTGACGCGTTTAGCCTGGTCGCGTGCGAGCAAATCTCTCACGTAATGCATCCACAACTCAACTTTTCTGAGATACCCTGTACAAAATATGTTGGGTAGAGTCATTCGATTTCGATATCGGACTAAATTTCTAAAGATGTGTTTAGGAGTTTACAACATATTTATGGAAGTTCTGGAGATAAGAAGGGATGGGACTTTTTCAGTTTGCAATTATTTTTTTCACCTCCACTACTCATGCAGAATTTTTTGGGGGCAAGTCCGCTCCACTTATTTTTTTAGGGGGAAGGGAGGGCGGGAATCGGAGAGGGGAATGTTCTGCTGCACAATCTCAATGCTGAAACTGGCTACTGAGGTTCAAAACAACTATTTCTAAACTTCACAAAGTCGTTTTGCTTTCCTGTAAAAATTATTCTTGGGTTGCACTTGACGTCATCATTTTCTAAATCCAAACTAAAGAGCCACCAAAGTTATTATCTTCACCAGGCATGAGAGGGAGTAAATTTATATTTGTTAACAACTTTTAAGCTCAAGAAAATGCTTCGTCTAAAAACAGGCACATTTTAAATTCAGAGTTATCGGCGGTGCGTGACAAAGCTATGAATGTGTTTGTCGGAAAATAAATACTTATCTCGGGATGTTTAGCTTTTTTTAGAAGTTAAAGCATTAGGAAAAGTATTTATACGGTGGCTCATAAGTAACATGCTAAAATTGTGATTTTTTTATCATTTTAGCGACTTTTTTAGCGACTTTCTTAGCGACTTTTTCAGAGGGTTCAAGTTGGACAATCTGTAATAACGCAAGGGGTGACAGGCCGTACATTCCCCACCGGCATGAAACATATTTTGTAACCTTTTATATTTTGGCTCCAATGAGCAGATCTTTTAAGGATTTCCCTTTCTTGTATGAAAGGATAGGTGGTTGTTTGAATATCTGGCGAAGTAGCGATGATTTTGTATGACATGAGGTGCCATTTTTTGAGTAAAGCTTCTTTAAAATTGGATATTGATGGATGATATTGTGTTACAAAAGGCAAGATTTCTTTCCTTTCTTGTTCTGTTAAGTGCTGTATTTCTTCCTGCGAATTGTATTCCTGACAGGATTCTGTCTATTAGGTTGTGAGGGTAGCCTCTGTCTAGCAAGCGTTTTTTGAAGTTTGAAATGTTCTTGTCAAAAGTAACTTTCGAGGAGTTTATTGTGAGGATTCTTAAGCATTTGTCCTTAACGACTTCAGCCAGTTCAGGTGGGTGGCAAGAGGTGAAATGTGTGTACTGGAAGGTTTCCGTTGGCTTAAAATGTGTTTTTATATCAAGGATCGATTGTTCATTGAATCTGTTGCCTTTGTATATAGTTGGAAAGAATTTTCTTTTAGAATTAGACTAAGCATTTCTCGGAGGTAGTGTGTTTCAAATTTGTTATTCTTTGTGGAATCATTTAGTTGTGAAATGAGTTTCTTGACATTTTCGAATTGTTTCTGTAGCTTAGTCAGGCCCGTAGCTGGGGTATTTCAATTAAAGGAGATTCGTATCCATTTGTTTGACGAAAAACGTTTAACGTAGGATAGGGGTAGGGAAGAAAAAGCGCCTTTAATCAAACGTCAGTTTGTATCACTCTAGTATTGTAAGTCCCTTAATTCTTTACTATACAAAAAGCTAGTGCATTATTGGTATAACACTAACAGTCCGTACCACAACAAGCTATGGCAACAATAACATTAAATGTCACAGCAAATTTGATAGCTCTACCATTCGCGGATGCATGGTAGTAAATAGCTCCAACACCATTCTTCAAGGTCTATTTGCATTTCGTAATGGATTAGCCTGTTCCAGGCTCTCGGTAGTTGGGGACGAGCGAAAAAAAAGGGAGAGCGAGAGAAAAAATGAGGGAGGACTAAGGCGAGGAAGGAAGAGAGAGAGCCTGTAAGAATTTCTTTAACGACCCTCTTCCGTCCACCCATGGTTTAATGAAGTGTCGAAAAGTAAAAATGTCAACTTGTCAATTAGCTGGAACGTTCTCCTATTTCTCGCGCGAGGAAATAGCGCAATTCGCGAGTATCAGCATGATCTGACTGCACGTTTGCGTTCACAGACATTGGAAGTTTAATTTTGTTCGATGTAGTCGCTTTGCTTGGCCATAAGCTCGTGAGGAACGAACTGCTATCAAGCGTGAGTTGCCTTACTTGTCTTACTTGTGCAAGAACCCTTACACGAATTTACGGAACTTCTGATAAACTTGTGTCGAAATCGAACGACGGCACTTCTGTTCCTTCGGCCTGATGGTAAATAACATAGACAGGCCAAACACGACTTCTACGGTTCTTGGCATTTGAACATTTGCCGTTTATTTTTCGGTCTTTTTGTCGGCCTTTTTGTCGCTTCACTCTTGTTTATGAAAGCCATTTAGATCGTGCTCCGGAAGCCTAACAAATCGCATGTAGAACACGCAACACAGTCAACAAATTTCCGCGTGAAGACTTAAATAAAAATCCTGTGGTACTGGAACCGTATCAAAGGAGAAAGAAACCTATAGCTACCTATACATCGAGTTGCAAGAAACATAAGAATTTCTCCAGTTAAGCGTACAGCTTTCTCGAAGTACAGGCGTCTCCGAAGAAAAACGAACGAGGGCAAATATGATACCCGTGACAAGAATCTATCTACTGTACTTGCATACAGTTCTAATCATAGCCGGGCCCGACAATTTAGAATGCAAGTTAACAACACATTCACAGTAAACGCCATATTTTGTCCCTTAAAAGCAAATACTTGGAGACTTAAAAACATATCTTGCAACAGAAATGAGCTATAACAATACACTAACACATGGCAAATTATAGAGGTGTCAAACTCAACGAAGCGACATGTGGATAACGGCGGAAATCATGCAGACCTATGGCCTCTTAAAATTTGCCGGAGCACGATCTAAGGGCTCTAGTTTTCTCCTTACAACACAATGCGAAATGCCCTTCATAAACAGTGAAGCGACAAAAAGGCCGAAAGGCTGAAAAATAAAGGACAAATGTACAAATGCCACGAACCGTTGGAGTCGTGTTTTGCCTGTCTATTTTATTTACCTTCATCGACTGCAAATGCAGCTGTCTGCCGACCAAGTTTACCATCTCGCAAAGAGCTTGATAGCAAGGTCTCTGGACTGCCGAAAACAATTTCACACTTCCCTTCTCTCGCCGCTTTCTCAGCTTCGCTGAGTCCAATTGCTGCCGCAGAGAATCCAAGCTGTTTTAGAGGATCCACTTGGTCCCGCATCACTGAGACCAAGGGAAAAACAACAACGATCGAACACATTTCTGACTTCATAACAGCCTTAGCAAGTCGTGGGTATAGCTGAAAAATTAAACTTTTCCCAAAACCGTTGGAAAAATAGCGAAAACGTCTTTCCCACTAGCTAGATTTACTAGACATAGTTGCTGCTCCTTTCTTAGCGCTTGAATACTCGGGAAATCCTGCAGACAATCGTCCAAGATGGAAATCAGTTCGGATTCCTCGAAATCGCTCGCGCAGGCCGCGCTCGCCATCTTTCTGATTGACAAGATCCACAGAAGTGTTGACAGTACTGTCAAAATTGACCGATCAGAAGGTATAGCAGCTCCTGCTATACCAAAAGAGGGTCGTTAAAGAAATTCTTACAGGCTCTCCCGCCGCTTCTCGCCTTAGTCCTCCCTCGTTTTTTTCTTGCTCGGTTTCGCTCGTCCCCAACTACCGAGAGCCTGGAACAGGCTAGTAATGGATATACATAAGTGCAAGTGACGCTTATCTGTTCTCGCTCATCGTGCATCGCATATAGGTGTTTAACTTTCGCATCGCGCTGAAGGACCTTTCGCACTCGCAGCTATAGTTACGGGCAAAGTGGATAGTTCGTGAGCAGAGTGAATATGTTGGGAAATTCATCCTCGTCGCATGCACTGCTTCAGAGCTGTGGCACACGAGCCCGGGAGCTCTTCTTCCTCTGCATACTTGCTTCCCCACCGCCGAAATTCTGCCGGGAAGAGCTGT
>JAHPZR010053355.1:7500-18549 GCA_019787425.1 Platygyra sinensis | reverse complement strand
TTTGCATCTCAATAAAGCGAGTATATAGAGGCTGTAATAGCTGTAATAATAATACAACCGAAGAGAAAAATCGAATGATCACTCCTCAGAGACCTGTCTAAATTAGTTACATTAGCTGAAAAATATTGGAATATTTCCAGTATTTAAACTGCAGGTTTATACAAAAACATGGTCGTAACTGAGGGAGATTAATGAGCCATAACAGCGCATCGCGCAGAATTCCGCGACACATCCGGGACTTTTTCTATCGCTTGTAGCGCTAAATTTGAAATCGCGCGAGTCAAAAGACGCAACAATGAAGAAATGGCCGAAAACGGCGCAACACCGACTGCCCTTTGCCTTTTTTTAATTCTTTACAGCACACTGATCGATTAGGTACACACGGGCTTTTAAAGAAGAGATATCAAGCTTTTATTCTAAACATTTTTCTAAGCCGTTGATCCACGATAAGGTTTATCAAACTGACGTTGAAAATGCGCTAGTTTTACTTGTTATTTGTATGAAATATTGACTTCATTAACATTCCGATTGAAATTTTTCTCCAAAAAAGATATTAGCGACTTAGGTACACTCCGGCTTTGTAAGTTCCCGATCTGAAGAAAGACTGTGCAAAATTTCATGTTTATACGATGACTACAAGTTTTATCAAAATGACGATTTCCAAAAGTTATTCCGAATGCCTTCAAAAATGGTTGCTTTAGAACTCCCTTGAGTATTTAACAAAGTTCTTAACTCCGTCCCCGCTGACAATAGCGTGCAGTCATGTACAAAAATCAGTGTGGCAAATTTAAATTCAAAGGGCTTTTAAATTTGTTTATGCATGCGGCACATTTAAACTCAAAGGGCTATTAATCATCTGTTTATGCGCGCGATTCACTTATCATCAAAACTCCGTACGAGTGCGTACCGTTCTGCAACTGAAATGGTTTTCACACAAGCGGGTTGATCGGGAACTCCATTTGAAGCTCACAGAATCCCCCATCAATCCTGCCCGGCGTCATTCACATGTCTTCACCTATTCCAAATGGTTGCGATCACTTATTTTACCTCAAAAAAAACGGCAAGGCGCTCTGGAAATGGCGGCAATTGAACATAAATCCGACGCAAATGTTTCATTCACTTCAGAATGGTTTGGCGTCAATCGGCTGTAAGCTAAATTCATCAAGTGGTGTTGGAAACGTTTTAAAAAGGATGGTTTACTACGTAATACGGTGGATAGCAGCAGAGACCAACGGCGAAAAGCGGAAAAGATTTCGCAACCAGTAATCAAGTATATAAACAAAGCGAGTATGAAACTTGTGATTTACGCATCGCACTACTCAAAGTAACCTATGATCATGAAATCTTTATTTGAGCTCTTAATTTTCATGTCATGGAGGCGAATACCATGTTTAAGACAAAATTAAATGATCTCAGAAAAATTCATGTGATCACAGATAAGCCCGCTTATTGAGTACCGCTGCTTTTTATAACCTGGTAGGTGTACTGTAGGTGTGTTGGCCGTTTTTTTCGTTTTGTGTTTTCTAATCCGCCGCATTTCGCGCTTGGACAAAAAGCGCTCTTATTGCAGGTTAAGCTTTTCAAACCACCCGTTGTACACTGAAGTGTTTCGATAGTTCAGAAAACATTTCTACCAACGGGAGTTGGTTAGTCTTTTGAGTCGAATGAAGATATCGCTGCACACGAATTTGTAAACACTTTGTGAAGAGTGCTGCCCGCCTTTGATTAGTGCCCTGTTGTTTAATAACTCTATCACACCTTGGGATTTACCGTACTCATTCAACCGTTTGATTGACAGCAACTGAAATCTGCGAAGAGACTCAAGTATTCCCAAAGCTGAATATGTTGACCAATCACATCCGACTAGTTTTAGACATGCAAATTATTTTGCCGCCCTGAGAACTGCAAGTACATGTCGCGAAAGACAATGGCATTCTGCGCGATGGACTAGGTCTGTCACTCACCTCTCGGTTCAGTTTGTCTCTTGAAGTCAGACGATCTCGTACAGACAATGTTGAGTTTATCGTCACAATTTACCTTATTTCACCGGCGTTCAGCTGTGATTGTTCTTCTGCAGGGTATGAAATAAACAACCAAGATGCATAATGTTATGCCTGGTTATTAATAAATCTTTCTCAGATACACTTCTTTCTCTCAGTCTCTCTTCTCAATGCCGGACCCTGCTAAAGTTCATTAACCATGAGCCTTCATCAACAAGCTGTAAGAAAGAGAGACTTTTATCAGTCGATCGAGCGGTTTCGAACAGAATGTGTGGAGTCAGCAAGCTCCACGTAACGGCAGCAGTAAGGCTATATCAATATCACTGCGTATAATAATAAATAGGTGAACCGCATAAAGATCATGTTTATGTAAAATAGTGACTTGAATATTTAAGCGTTCTCCAAATTATATTTGTGCTATCCTGGCAAATGCGTGTTGTTATCTCTTTGTTGAGAACGCAAATGTTTACCTAAACAACACAAAAATTATACCGATTAAAGAGGAGGCTGATTTTATAAGCGATACATTCGGCTGAACTAGCGATACTTCCATAGCGTAGACGAGAAAAAAGTTCATTTTATACTTCTCTACAGTGTTGAGTGCCTGGCTCTAAAATCAGACATATTCTTAATTTCACGGTAAGGGTCGAAAATTCGATTGGGCTCATACTTTTATGGTAGATAGGCTAAGGCACAGGGGCGTAGTCAGGGGGGTCCTGGGCGCCTGTGACCCCCCCCCCCCCTTTTGTAAGCTTTATTTAAGCAAACAACCTACAACAGGTGGCAAAAACGGCAACATTCTGGTGAGTACCCTCACTTTGACACACCGTGACCCCCCTTTGAAAAATCCTGGCTACGACATTGCTAGGGCGTGACAAAAACTACTGGATAGTTTTTTTGGCAAAATATCCTTTGGTTTCAAAGAAATATGCAAAATACCAAATTCCGTTAAAACCGCCATTTCACGCACCATTTTGTTAAACAAGTTTGAGAGCCTCGCATGCAAAACCACATTATTCTTCCGTCTTCAAAACACTCAAATACTTTTTGCAATGTTTAAATGTGTGCTGGGTTGATTTCAGGAATGTTGTGCTGTATTTTTGGATGCAAAATAATTAAATTTGAAGACATGTATTTCATTCACTTTAAAGTACTTCGTGAATATAATTAATTTTTACCATGTGCGAAACCTTCAAATGGATCAAGCTTCTGGTGGTTGAATTGCAAAAGAATGGCCTACAGATTCCTGTAAAAATTTCTTTGGGAAAATGATTGTGAGCGTGTTGTAATATTGTTGAACCTGTGGGGACCCCCCTACGGCTTGGGGTTCCCTGGCGTTTTATGGCCGCCCCGCAGATAAGCGGCCGCGGGAATTAACTGGGAGAACGTGCTGAATGATGAACACTTTTGATCGTTGAGTTTGTTTAGTTAATTCATTGAGTAGCCGTAGAACCAGCTTACAACATGGTGTCAGAAGAAATAGAGCAAAGTACGGGCTGAGAACTGTTCAGCGTCTTGAACGACAAGAAAGAGCAAGGAGTTTACCGTACAAACCTTGGTTGAGTGACAAACCGTGATGGCTGAGCGAGACACGAGAACTCCTGGTCCTTTGGTACTCGACGCTAATGCAGCGGACAACTGGAGGAAGTTTTTCATGCAGTTTGAAATTTATCTTGTTGCGAAAGGCAAGGATGAAAAACCGGATAAGTTGAAAGTAAACATGTTACTTAATTGTGCTGGACCTGAAGCGATTGAGGAATACAGTCATTTTGTTTACAATGAAGGAGAAGAGAAGGAAAACTATGCAGATGTGTGCAAGAAATTTAAGGAACTCTGCGAAGGAGCCAGGAATGTGATATATGAAAGGTTAGTGTTTAATCAGCGTAACCAGAAAGAGGGAGAGAGGATCGATAATTATGTCAGTGAACTGAAACGGTTGTCGTTAACTTGTGATTTTGGCGATCTGCGAGATTCGCTAATAAGGGATCGAATTGTGGGAGGTGTGCTGTCTGACGAGCTGAGAGGAGAACTGCTAAAGAAACCTGACCTGACCCTTCAGAAGGCTCATGATTACTGCCGAACCTTTGAGGCAGCAGAATTGCAAAAGTACAAGTTTAGCACACCAGCAGGTGCTGGAGCTGAACATTCAATAGGAATTCAGCATGTTAATAAGGTAAACGAACAGGACAAGAAACCCCCTCGTTCTTGTAAGTTTTGTGGTTACAAGCATCCATTTACTAAACCATCTCGATGTCCAGCATTTGGAAAATTGTGTCTTAAGTGTAAACAAAAAGGTCATTTTGCCCAAGTGTGCCCAGCAAATGTCAAAGGGGGCTCCCAAGTTGATGTAGTGCAACACACCCAGAGTTCAAGTCAGGAAGTACATACGTATTTTGAATCTATTGAACTTGGAAGTGTTCTGGACGCCAGGAAATCCAGAAAGAGCCTGGTAACTATTCAGATTGGAGGACAGGCGGTTGAAATCAAAGCAGACACAGGTGCAGAGGCAACGGTCATTCCGTATCATCTGTATGAGAAAATTACCAAGAAACCTCTCCAGCAGATTCAGCAACCTTTGAAGGGGTGGCTTGCAACTAAGCCTGTTCATCCGAGAGGCTGTGTACGCCTTCCTACTCGGTACAAGAACCGTCAAATGGATTTGCTGTATCTTGTTGTTGATGGAAACTTTACACCCTTACTGGGTTGTGATGCCTGTTTGGATTTAGAAGTCCTTAAGTTTATGAATCTCCAACTGATTGATTCGCCAGAGCCCGATCGAGCCACATCAAAAACACAGGGAGCAAGTGAAGACCAGACTATGTTCCAAAAAGATTCAGTTTTATGTGGATACCAAGATTGTTTCAGTGACAAACCTGGAAAACTTCCAAACAAAGTGCATCTGGAAGTTGATACTTCAGTGCCACCAGTGGTACACCCTCCTAGGAAAATTCCAGTTGCTATGTTGGAACCTGCAAGAGAAAAGCTCAAAGAGATGGAAGAAGCTGGTATTATTGTGAAAGAGGATGAGCCTACACCTTGGGTTTCATCAATGCTAGTTATTGACAAAAGGAAGGTGAACGATAAAAGAAAGGACACCCCACCTTCAAAGGATGATCTTCGAATTTGTATTGACCCTAGAGACCTTAACAAAGCGTTGAAACGTCCCCACTATCCAATGGTTACTGTCGAAGAAGTTGCAAACCGACTTGCAGGTGCTAAGAGTTTCACTTCACTTGATGCATGCAGTGGATACTGGCAGCTCCCTGTAGATGATGAGAGTTCCAAGCTTTTGACTTTTAACACTCCATGGGGGCGATATCGATTTACAAGACTCCCTTTTGGTATCTCACCAGCCCCTGAACTCTACCAAAGGGAGATGGACAGACTCTTTGAAGGAGTCCCTGTTGAAATTATAGTAGATGATTTCCTAGTACATGGTAAAGACCAAAGTGAAGTTGATGAGAAGATGAGAAGAGTGTTGGACAGGAGCAGAGAGGTGGGCTTGAAGTTTAACCCCAAGAAAGTGAAACTCAGAGTTCCAGAAGTGAGCTATGTTGGACACATATTCTCTGCTGAAGGCTTGAAACCGGATCCTGAGAAGATCAGAGCCATCAATGAAATGCCACCCCCAGTAGATAAAGAAGGTGTCCTTCGCATACTAGGAACTGTCAATTATTTAGACAAGTTCATTGAACACAAGGCTGACATACAAGAGCCCATTTCACAACTTACACAGAAAGATGCAGCATTTGTTTGGGAAAAACCCCAACAAGAGGCTTTCAATCATCTGAAATCTGTGATCACAAGTGCACCTGCACTAGCTTATTTTGACAACACCAAGGAAACAGTGCTAAATGTAGATGCAAGTATCAAGGGCCTTGGTGCAGGATCATGCAGGATGGAAAACCAGTTGCATTTGGATCCAAAACACTCACTACCTGCGAGAGGAGATATGCGAACATCGAGAGAGAGCTACTGGCAATTGTCTGGGAGCACAAAAGTTTCACACGTATGTCTATGGGCGCAGAGTGATCGTAGAAACGGATCACAAACCACTGGAGTCAATCTTCCGGAAGCCTCTAAATGATGCCCCTCCCAGGCTGCAAAGGATGCTATTGAAACTGACTAAGTATGATCTTGATGTACGGTATGTGCCTGGTAAACAACAGGTGATATCCGACTGTTTAAGCAGGGCTCCAATCAGTGACACTGCGCCAGCCACTGAGCCTGAAGATGTGATAGGGATCAATCTGATTGAAAACCTTGGATTTGAAAGCGGCACACTGAAAAGATTTAAGGAGACTTCAAGCAATGACGAGACTTCAAGGGTGGTGATGGAGTATGTCCTGAAAGGGTGGCCGTCTGAGAAAGAACAGGTTGACGAACTTGCTAGAGAGTATTGGAGTTTTAAGGAAGAGCTGAGCGTGGAGGATGGGTTGCTGTTTAAATCAGACCGAATAGTAGTCCCGAGATCACTGAGGGCTGAAGTGCTAGATGAAATCCATGGAGCACATATGGGAGAAAGCAAGAGCCTTAGCTTTGCTAGAGATTATGTCTTCTGGCCTTCAATGACCGCCCAGATTAAAGACAGGGTCAGCTCCTGTTCAATTTGCAATGCCTTCCGCAACCGGCAACAGAGAGAGTAATTGCATCCACATGAAATTCCAGGACTGCCGTGGCAGGTAGTAGGAACTGATTTGTTTGACTATGCAGGCCAAACATACCTATTAGTGACTGACTTCTACTCAAAGTACTTTGAAATAGAATTACTCCGCCAGAACACGGCCCGTTGTGTCATCAACAACTTGAAGAAAATATTTGCAAGGTTTGGAGTCCCTGATGAGGTTGTAAGTGACAATGGGTCACAGTACAGCAATACCAGGAATCTATTTAGCACCACTCATGAGTTCAAGCAGTTTGCTGAAGAGTGGGGTTTTCGTCACACTACAAGCTCTCCAGAGCACCCCCAGTCAAACGGAGCAGCAGAAAGAGCCGTGCAGACCGCCAAACGCATTTTCAAGAAGGCTGCAGCGGACAAAAAAGACCCTTTTGAAGGCCTGTTGAAGTATCGCAATACACCTTTTGAAGATATTGGTGTGTCACCTGTACAGTTGCTGATGAGTCGGCGCACTCGCACGATGATACCCACTCATCGACGTCTCTTATTACCACAGGCAGTGGATCCTGATCAAGTCGTGAAAGCACTTAAACAGCGCCAGTCTGTATCTAAGAAGAATTTTGACAAACAAAGTAGAGATCTGCCTCCACTTGAGGCTGGAGACAAAGTGCGGATTCGCCCAAACAGAGATAGGGAATGGCGTAAAGCTGAAGTATTACCGCGATCATACCTACTGCAGGATGAACAAGGGCGTATCTATAGAAGAAACAGAAAGCAGATAATTTCAGTTCCGAATGATCATCCAATGCGTCCACAGCTCCATCCAATGTGTCCACAGCTGCATGATCCTTCTGTAAGTTCTCCGTGTGCTGATGTCCCCATGAGTCCACCGTCACCGACAACTGAGAAGCAAGCACCAGGACAAATGGAACTAGCAGAACGGCCAGCAGGAAATGCAGAACACTCACCGATTGTAACCAGATCTGGACGGCAAGTTAGAAAGCCACAGAGGCTCATTGAATCCTGTTAGAAGGGAGATGTTGTAATATTGTTGAACCTGTGGGGACCCCCCTACGGCTTGGGGTTCCCTGGCGTTTTATGGGCCGCCCCGCAGATAAGCGGCCGCGGGAATAGGCCTTTTGCAACAGTTGGTCACGTGACCGTTAATTTCTAAACTTTTAGCTACAGCAAAATGAATTTCAGAGCTGGAAAGAGCATGTTTTAAATAACCAGGACACCAATTTTCAGACCAATGCCGTATAAGGTTGAGATTTAATGACGATTTGAATATTGCAAAAATTAGAAGGTTTTGTATGGAAGCGAGGAAGCTTTGCCCTCCAGAAACCTTTTCTGTTATTTATCACTACGTATACCAAAAGAAGCTGCTGGCATATAACCATTGGAGATAGAAAGAAGGGTAAAATATTAGGAAAAATGGAAATTTCTAGGCCCTTACACCGAAAGGCAAAGATTTTATGGCAGCTTGAAAACTTGCAAAATTACAAGGATTTGTATGGAAAACCACCGGAGCGTGACTGGAGGGCAAAGCGAATTCTTCTCATACAAATCCTTCTAATTTTTAACGTCCATAAAAATTCCCCCTTAAAAGATATAAGCCTGAAAATTTGCATGTAAGCTTATTTGGAACTGTTCTTTCCATTTCTGATAACATTATGCATTACCAATGATTAATCAGTGTGTTCTTGAAAAGCACGTCACGTGACCAACTGTTGCAAAAGGCCTATTAACTGCGAGAACGTGCTGAATGATGAACACTTTTGATCGTTGAGTTTGTTTAGTTAATTCATTGAGTAGCCGTAGAACCAGCTTACAACAGAGCGACGCCAGAGCTTTTCATGATCAAAGTATGTTAAAAATGCAAATATTTACCCTTCCGTCGTCAAATTACGGAGCCCTATAAGGGACACACAACTTTTCTATTTTAGTGCCACTTTTAGTGCCACTTTTAGTGCCACTTTTAGTGCCACTTTTAGTGCCACTTTTAGTGCCACTTTTAGTGCCACTTTTAGTGTCACTTTTGGTGCGAGTTTTTGCATGTAAGTCAATTATCGCAGGCTCAATCTCTGGTTTTCGAACAACATGGCGGAAAGCGCGGAAACGCTGGAAACGTGTGGTGATCTTTTGAAGGTAAGCTCGTGAATATTCATAATATCGTATTGTATCTTCATAATAATAATAATAAATAGGTTCTTATAGGGCGCATTTCTGACCTCAATGCGCCTAACAATGGATAATTGTAAACTCGAGCCCTAAGAAAAAAAATAATCAATTAATTAACAGTAATGTTTTTGAAACAAAAATGTTTTAAGACTAGTTTTAAATTTTTCTACTGTTTCTGCCCTTTTTATATATTCAGGAATTGAGTTCCATAATTTCGGCGCAGTTGCTGAAAAAGCGCGGCCACCATAGGAGTTGGATTTTATAGATGGGATGCATAATAGTGAACGAGTTGATGATCTCAGTGTTCTTAGTGAGTGATATTCTTGTATAAGAGGTTCATAAATATTAAAGTTCTGACTACTAGTCGGCGGAGCGGAGTGGAATGAGTTGTTCTGCATTTCGTAACTATTTGTTTCTGTCAACACTGTTGGTCATTTTGCGAACTGCTCATGTTGCGGTAAGAGCAAATAAGCTTACAAAACCGTAAGAATAAAAACAAAATCAGGCCGTCTTGAAATGGATTGGTCATCCGGCTTTCGTTGTTGTGTAAATTAATATTTTGCGAAACTGTTTAACAAACATTTTGGGTATAAGCAACTGCCAATTTTATATCAGTCAAATCTAGGTGCGCTCATCCCCACGGGCAAACCCCTTGACATTTCACTAACCCCGCCCCTCCTTCAAAAAAAATGAAAATGGTTAATTTAACAAATTGACGTCAGTTTTTTATGCGTCTGTCCTGTTATTGATCTTGAATTTCGTCATCACATTGTTAAAGTAGCTGTGGATCCGCAGACTTCTTTAACAATGTCGTGATGAAATTCATTGTCAATAACAGGACAGACGAATTAAAAACTGACATCAATTTGTTTTTTATGATAACAAATTGTCGAATTGCACGCTCTCACTCGCTGGCGCGTCCCATGAATTTCAAATTCACGTGTCTGTCCACATATTGACCATAAAAATTAGCCAATCAGCGTGCGTGAATTTCTGCAGTTATCGTAAAAAACTTAAGACCGACTCTGTTTGCTCTTTACAAGCTACCCTTATATTTTAACAATGGCCTAATTTTATTTCCTGCAGATTAACTTATAATATATAGTTCAAACATACTTGTAGTGTACATATTTCTTCATTTTACTGCAGGTTTGTAATTTCTTACAAACACGAGGAGTGACACAGGACATTATTGAAAATTTTAAATATGAAAAGGCGAGTTATGCTTTGTTTGTGGTAATAAGAGGGATAGCTGTAACCTCAATGACAAATTAGTCTTGATTTTCATGTTTCTGGTTTGTAGAGAATATTTTAAAAGTAGTAGAAAGAAATTTAAAAGATGCCATATACATGCAGTTAAAATGCAAAATACTTTCAAGTAAAATGTCATTAGTATTGAAGGTTAGTAAAAATAGTAAACATGGGTCAGTAATAATTTATTTCACCCTCAATTTACATTTTCAGATGGATGTGGAAGCCATAACCCAAGCTTCGGACAATGAGCTGTTGCTTCTTGGACTTGACAAGAAAGGGGACATTCTGAGCTTGCGTAATTTTGTTCAGAGATTATCAAAGTCTTCAAATGACGAAAAAAGATCTAGAAAAATGTCACTTTTACATGAAGTCCTTGAAAATGGTAAAGTGAAAAAGAGCCTTAAACAGCAAAAAGATGGGAAAGCTTTACCAAAGATGCGAAAGGTGCAGCTTGGTTTTCTATTGTAAATGTGTATATGTGAGTCAGGGCCCCTAAGGATACCAGCTTTGAAGCTGACTGGGCTACCCTGGTTAAATAAAGTTGTCTTGTCTCGTCTTGTCATTATGCGGCAAGAAAGGTCTATTATGCAATAAATTATGCGATTTCATTTTAGCTAATTTAATCTTGTTTTATTAGGTCTTAGAGGAGCACGATTCATTTTTTGCTGTTCAAGAAGCAATTAGAGCACATAGGAATGATGGAAACAGCTGAAATAAATCATTTGAAATGTTGCCTCATTTTACATAATTGAAATCAGCTCAGATTGTGAATTGGGTCAATTAGTGTTACATGCAAATACCGAAAACTTAAAACTTAAACAACTCCAGTGGACACAAGCATAGCTCATTTGCAGTGATAAGGGCTTCTGATATTACGCGATGGTGCGATTTCGCATAATCAACCTAAAATCGCAACAAATTGCATTATTCATGAAAAATCGCACAATTTAAGTTCAAAATCGCACAAATTATGCGGCCCTTTTAAGACTTGGTACT
>JAHPZR010053355.1:0-2500 GCA_019787425.1 Platygyra sinensis | reverse complement strand
ATCAACTCTAGAGGGAGTATGTAATGTTTACCAGTCGTTATAGCCAACTACAAAGAAAGTACTTGGCATGCTCTGTGCTTTACCGGACGCTAACGCAGAGCGCTCGGCGTTAGATTACTTGAAACGCTTCATAAGAGGATTAGAGATCTCACATCTTAAGTCCTTCTTAATGTTTATAACTGGAGCAGATGCCATTTGTGTTTCCTATATTGATGTTGAATTCACAAAACTAGAAGGATTAGGAAGGCGCCCAATCGCCCATACATGCGGTTGCGTTCTTGAATTGCCTTCCACTTATGATTCCTATGCAGAATTCCGTGCAGAATTTACAAATGTGTTGGACAAAGAAAAGTGGCAAAATGATATTATGTAGCGATTTTGGTCTTACACGTAGCTTGCTTTGTACCGCGTCTTCTCACTGTACACATGTTTATTGTTTTGTTATGTTCCTTAGCGAACCTTGACATTAGAAAACCGAGACAGTGAGTCATCTCTCAGGTCGCATTGTTAACTGACGAAAGTCAAATAAAATTATTTTATCGTCTTCAAATTGAATGTATTTATCTGCCATGGTAAGAAGACAGACAAACATTTATCTCCATGGGGTTGGATGTGCCACGTGCCTACTCAAGCGTCATCTGTAGATCTCAGTGAGACTCCACAGGTAACATAGCCTTGAGTTTTAATTGCCCAGGCCCCGGCTGTTCAAAGAGCGGATAACTCTATCCAGCGGATAAGTCACTATCCAGCGGATGAAACGTATCCGGCAGTTGTAATACTTTTTGTCAGCTGGATAGCGACTTACTCGCTCTTTGAACAACTGGGACCTGACCACTCTAAAAACGAGCATAATCTAGGTGATCGGTTCGAATCCTAAGGAAACATTGCTCAGACGAGCGATAAGAGCAGACTCACAATGCCCAAGTAACTCACTCCCACAGGAACGGAGAGTATTGCTGCGGGGAGGTGGGATAGTCGCCGATGCTTCAGCAATTCGCAAAAAGACAGCCTACGCGCGAACTGAAAAACTCGGTTAATGTTATGCTTGTGGACAGCGGCATTACTTGCCATTGCCCTGATTGTGACTGGGTCAGTAGCGTTGAATGTAAGGGTGTTTCTTAGCGGGGGATTAATGAGAAATTGGTTGGAAAATTCGATTATCTCATAACAAGGTACTTTTACATCTAGGGGCCAATCCTTCTTTCCAATAGTTAGAGTCTAAGATTAAGTTTTTTATTCCACAGATTGTAGCTAGTCAGAAACAGACTGAACTCTTTTTCTGAACTTTTATATGTCTGAACGTATATGGTTGACAAAGAGTATCATCAAACGTCTTGAATCCATACATTTTGACCAAAAGAATAAAAATTAGGAGGAACTCGTCAGCTTGACTTCTGTGAATGAAAAATAAATTAATTTTAACCGCGACCCGGCAAAGTGTAACAAGTGGACCACTCTAGTGACTTAACGCAACTCCCTTAAGTTTCGAGTTTTCTTATGTAAATTTATAAGCACTGTTGATAACGTTCTGTGATATCTATACCAGACACGGAGGGCATAACAATACTGGAAGGAATGGATAGTTTGGCTTTTTTCAATTACTTGACAGCTCATGAAGTTTTCGGGCCAAAGTCTGTCATCACTATAGGTCATCAATAAGGTCCAAAAGAGCAAAGTATAGTTGGCGAGCTTCGTCGATGGTAGTGGGCAGGTCTAATCGCTCGTCTTCCATTATCATTTCTGCCAGATCCTTAAAGGCAGGACAACATCCTTTTGCTTGTGGTCGCATTGCGCACATATCCTCTGCAATTTCAATTTCGTCTGCATCGATCAAGGTAGAATAATCTTGCGCACCTTTCAGGTGCGGAAGAAAGTAAAGAATATCTGGCTTTCCAGAAGGGGATTCCAGATTGGTAGATGGTCTAATTCTATGAACATTCCAGTCCAGGACAACTCTGTGTAACTCTTCTTGCATCAAATCCATAAAACAGAATTTAAAGCATTCTTGATGTACAACGTTATCATCGTTATACAAACCAGAATCTCTTAAATCCTTAAAATACCCTATCCACCAATCTGCACAACCCTGTCTCAAACGCCCCCACCATGCTTCTATTCTTTGATTTGAAGTTGACTTTCCGTAAATGAAACTCTTTTCTCCCGAAAAATCATCCTGAGACGACCTTCGAAAGAATCCGCGTTGAACAGCTGCCACATTCACATTCTCAGTTCCCCTGTCTCCCCGAATAATGCGTGCAGTAGCTCCTAACTGCCTAACACAGTCAAGATAATACTGAGCTACTATTTTGGGGTCGTTATTCGAAGATGCTACCTCAAGCCACAAAATTCTTCTACTAAAACCATCTATGGCACCATGGACACAGAAGCCAAAAGGTTTCAATTTGTCATAACCGTCTATATGCCATAAATAGTTTGGCCCTTTAGATCGGTAGACTCTCCTTCGAAGTCTATGCCTTGATCGGTGTTCCACTCCTTCAGG
>JAHPZR010053354.1:17500-24010 GCA_019787425.1 Platygyra sinensis | reverse complement strand
AGTGTTGATTGGTTGAATAGATTGTCTATTTCCTACTATGAGATAAGCCAAAGTGATTACTTTGGACAATTGCTCTCTGTTCGATACTAACGAGTAATAGGTAACATTTGAACTGCCTCCTTTCTGAAGAAGAAAGGTTGGATCGTCTTTTATAACTTCCAGTAATAAGGCGCGCAGTGAAAAAGTTTTGCAAATTTTCAATTTTCTTGGCGATCTTGATTTAAGTCTGAAATTTACTAGCTGAGCACAGACACTCTACTAATTGGGGAGACTGTTGTGCTTGGAAATATAGGTAATAATGATTTGGCCTAAAAGAGTAATGCTTTCTTGCATTGTGGCTGCGGACCAAGTCTGTATACCGCTATACTGGTTGTAGTTCGAGGCTGTTTATCAAAGTTTTACGGAGTTTTATCTTCAAGTCCCACGAGTAATCAAGTATTGCATTAATTAATAATTTGATTATGAGTTGAATGCTCTCAAATTCTTTTCTTTGCCCGACTTTATAAATATTAAATAGAAATCACTTCAATAGAAATCACTTCAAGCGCCGAACAACACAACAGCTGAGAACACCCCTGGCGCATTCCGGTTCGATTGAGTCTGTATACACATCTTTATACGCCTGATAAGCAATCGGGAAATACTGGGTTTTGTTTTGTTTCATTGAGGATGAGGGTAAACAAAACTCGCTGTTTCTTGTGTTTTGTTATGCCTCTCAACTCAGATATGAAATTAAACAGCGAAGAAATCGCTTGCTTGACGCCCGCTGGCACACAAATTTGCGGTGGTTTCAAGGTGTACGACCTGATCACATACGAGTCTAAAAGTGAGGTTTTGACCAACGACACGTGACACGTTCTCCTCCAATTGGAAAACGTATTTGGGTCGGGTGGTAATTCCCAGGATGCCTCCTCGGGTCTCAAGATGTCTCAGTTATAAGTTATAATTTCAGTACTTTTTTGTTATCAGTAGCTTATTTAATTTAACAAATAAAGAAGCCCAAGCCGTGTATTACACTAATAAATCACGACGAGTACTTTAGAACACAAGGGAAATGTAGAAAACGTGAGCCGTAGGCGAGTATTTTCTACATTTCTCGAGTGTTCTCAAAAGTTCGGAATGTTTTATCACATTGTAACTCACGGCTTAGGCTTCTTCATTTGCTTTATTGATATAGAGGTAACGAAAAACAATAAAACACACTTTTTCTGTATTTATACTCTGATTAAACATGAGGTTTTGACCAATTAGAGCGCGCGCGGTCGAAAGTACATGGAGACGCTAGCTGCCCAAGCAGCAAAAAGCAGTTTAAGCAGCCACGGTAACAACGCCATAGACAACGTCAATTAAAAAAAGAAGTTAACATTTAACCTACGAATCTTGTGAGAATTTAGATTCATTCAGTTTGTCTACACTGCCAGAAATATCCCAAACACTACAAACAGAATATCTGTAAGGCACCGTCAAAATTCGAAAAAGAAATTTTGACAAGTTCTCCCGAATATGCAGAATGTTGCTATTTCACGTTGTTATTTTGTGACGTTTTGTAAACAACGGCAAAGAAATGAACAAAGAGGCTCTTGCTCCCATTGCTGATATTACAGTTGCTTAATAAGGAGTTCTATAAAGCTGTTCCGCCATCACAGATCTTTACCGTTAACATTGAAGCTAAGTCTTCCTTTGCCATCCTCAGATTTAGCGACAAATCCTCTTGCTCGGGTGTGGTCATCTGATTGGCGCACTTCCTTTGAAATGAAACAAGTCACATTACGGACACATTTAGGTAGATTAAACATAGAGAACATTACAACTAGCCTCTTTTAATCGGACTTACACTAAAACATTACCTTGAGCACATTTGACCATCTTTTCTGTTGAGTGATAGCCTTTGCGACTTTTTTAAAACTCACACCGCCTCCTTTCTGCCAGATTGTTGGACCAGATCTCGCTTCTTCATTAACGTTCGGCCCTGATTTGGTTCTGGGATCATGATTTTCCTCGTCAAATTCCGGTAAAAGAAAGGGTCGTACATCCATAGAAGACTCCTTTTTGGATGACCCAGTTATTTTGCCTTTCGTTACAGCTGATAAGCTCTAACATGCTCAGCCATCTCTCTGACGAAAGAAGGAAGTGTTATGATGCCTAAATACTAGCGAAGATTTTTTAAAAAATGCAAATAGCAATTGCAAGTATGTCAGATGTCTGGGGGCTCGTTGTCTGAAGATTTACTTTGATTTAATGTTGGAGGTTAAAGTGTTGTTAGGTAGTTTTATTACAGTAATTACACTCTAGCTGCCGGAGCTGTATCCGTTTGACTGTATGTCGTGATAACAGTAAATGCAGCTTTGCATGTGATGTTTCAAGCGGCTAAACGTTTCTGATAGAACCAGAACTCACCTTGTTATCTTGCAGGTCCTGCGGAGAGTGTTTCGGTTTGAGTCGGTATTTGACATGCTAATTACCGTGTTCCAAAGTTTTGTGACGAAGTTAATCGAAAACTGATTCGCGCGCTGATATTTCGCGGTGCGACTCGCGGTGCGACTCGCGGTGCGACTCGCGGTGCTGGTTTGAAGAAAAAAATTTTTTCTAAAATAGGTTAGGAGCAGTTGAACCTAAATTTTATAGCAATAATTTACCTTGGAGAGAGCTACCTTTTATGATGTTTTTAAAATGTCTCGTTACTCATCCGGGCCAAGCGTCTGAAAATTTCAACCGGCAACTTGTCAGGCTGATAATAAAACAAACCTATTTTTTTATCTCGGTGCCTTTCAATTCCTTCGACACGATTTGCGTGCAAGGTAGGCTCAAGTCAATCACCCCAGTGAGTTACCTCGTGCTAAGAAATCCCTCGGAAATACTGAGCAGTGGTAGTTCTTGGAAGTCTCTTAGAAAAACATTTACATGAAGAACACAGATAAGACATAAGATAGACAACATGTGTGAATTGTCAGGTTAAGAACTGATGTACTTAAGAATTTAGTCCATAAAACTATGAACAGACGACCGAGACACTACCCTCAGTAAAACTTTTGAATTTATTTGTATATTTTAGGTTCTCGTAAGAGACTTTATATTAGGAATTAAAATAAATTGGTAAAAGAAGCGTTTTTTTTTTTCTGATATACTGCCGCGGTAAGAACTTAAATCTGGCCACGGTCGTGAACACACCGCACTGTGAACTTACGGGAGACATTGTGGCAAAGCTGCCATGGGAAACACACAAGCACAGCGATGGCTAACCCGATTTGTTTCAGACCTTTCCAGGAAATAAATTTGAATACAACAAATTTTAACTTCCAATAACTAGACTCACAATTGAACAGGCAAACATTCACTGGATTTAATCCCCATAGGGGTATTGTAATTATCTCGCACTATATCATTATAAATATGGGATTGAAGAGATTACACAAAACGTACTTACATACATACATAAATTCTTTTTTTCTCGAATTTAAGATAAGCTATCATACAAGCTAATTTTTCTGAGAAAAAAATAACGGAAGAAATCAACATAAGATGCAATAACTTACAAACTACAATTCTGGGCCGAGTTGTTCAAAGCCCGATTAAAATAACCCAGGGTTAGCGAGATTGATTTGAGTTTTGTAACTTTTTCGTGAGGTGTTCTGTTTATAATGTTTGCCCTGCAGTTTTAACTGCTGTAGTAATTGCAAACTACACCAAACGTTAGGAGAGGAAAACATTTTTAACCAAGAAAACATAATGCTGCAGTTAACGGTTACAGAGGGTTTCACATAACTTTTGACGAACGGGTTCCGAAGTTTGTTCGGAATTTCCGAAGTTGGTGACGAACTTGACAATTTGATTACGTAGTTGCAAATCAAGTTGGGAACTTCGCAGCGAAGTTCGAAATTACAACGCGAACTTCGCAACCACAGTTCGGAAACTTAAGTTTGCTGAAGCGTGAGGTATAATTGTGAATCCTTTTACCCGATAAGATAAAATTTTATTAAACAATGTGCGAAAAAAATTGTAGATGACTGGCTACAAGATAAAGGGCCAGCAGAAATCGGAAAAGGGCTGAAACTCGACAAACAGACCGTTTCTAGTATTGTTGACAACTTCGTTCGCAAAGGACATGTTGAGGCAGGAAAGGGAAGAAATATAATACGCAGTCAAAGTTTCATTTCCATGTATTTCCTTCCTTCGTTCTTTGGTTTTCATTGGTAAAGGTGATTCATCCTTCAGTAAATCGACATGATATACGAGAAGAGCTTTCCCTCCCAGCGCGAGATCCTTCGAAAACATGTAGTCGAGTTGTTCTAATGTCAGCATTTTTAGTTGAAGCCTTGATGTGAACTGGTTGGTGACTAGAGTTTGAAAAATGAAATCGAAAGTTTTTTGGTCTAGTTTGTCTCTAAACAGAGACATCCAATTTTCTAAATCGGCCGTAACTTTGGATCAGGAAGTTCGCGAAATCGAAGCGAAGTTCACAACGTAGTTCCCAACCTCGTGGCGAAGTTCGTAACAAGATTGGTAACTACGTGATCAAATTGCCAAGTTCGTCGCCAACTTCGAAATTTCCGAACAAACTTCGGAACCCGTTCGTCAAAAGTTATGTGAAACCCTCTGTAAAGTTAACCGGCTTTCGGCTAACGGCTAAAATGAAATAAATTTATAAACTAAATATCTAAGCAGAAATTTAATTTACAAATTGTACTAAATTCATATCGAGTTAAGGCTACCTAATACTTTTTTTAAAATCATTAACGTTAAAAGTTCGAACAATGTCCGGCAATTAGTTTCATTGTTTAACGACTTGATAAGAAAATAAACAGAGGCCATAAGTAGTAGTTTTAGGTACAGGGGGTGTCAGAAAGTAGTTAGTAAAGATATTTCTCATGTTAAGAGTAGCCATTCCAAAGAATAAATGCCCCCAGTAACAACGACAATCACCCAGGGGCTAAAATGTTCAAATTATGACTTGTCCAATGTACTCCCACTCAAGGAAATGGGTTTAATCAGAACTATTCTACTGGTATTTACAAGCTTTGATTACAGACTTGGTTTAGGAGTGCGCTTGTAACATGAGAGATTTAATATTCCCCGGCATAAAATGAAAATAAATAGCCAAGCTATACTCAAGACAAGAGTCGCCTATGAACAATTAAACCTATCAGAAAGCTGGCTAATTTAAACAGCAGCAAAGGGGAATGAGCTTGATAAAAGGGCAAACATATGAACGTGTGCTCAAACACATCCTATAATGCGGGTACAAGAAGCCTAACAGTACAACGTTAGAATAAATAAATTGAGTACCTTGGCAGACAGAAAAAATGTTTTAATGAAACAGACGACCTTATCTGAAAAGTGAATCTGCTCAACTAACATTTGTAATCAACCAACAAACCAAACAGTGAGTCATTTTAGCTCGAGCTGTCAGCTCCGTGCGCGCGTACGCGCGCAATTACGGCTGATTATGATGTAGCTCGAGGTATATTGCGTATTTTATGTCCATAGCCGTTTGGTGTACTCTAATTGTCACTTAATACTCATAAATCTGCTAGAAAGCACGACCTTGCGAACATGAAATCCGCCGCTGGCAATTTGCTTAACGGCGACGAACAAGATGAGAGTGCTTCTTCAGAAAAGAAAGACGCAAAAGAATCGAAACCTTCACCGCTAGAAAGATTTCGCCGCCTCGCTCGTTCAGTAAAGTCACAAGGTTGGTGGACTAAGGCCTTGCAGACCAAAATTGCGGATGAACACAGTAAAGAATTCCACATTCATCAGAACAGTGGCCAAACTGATGTGATTTTATCTTTCAATGTCAATGGTGAGCAAATTTTCTTGTTTTGTTGTATTTTATGAGTTGCGTGAGTTGTTCACAGCTTTTGTGACTCAATGGTAAAGTTGTTTTCTTATTAACACCAGGGAAAACAGCGTTGTCAGATAGTTTTACATGCTGTATTTCAATGTTGATAGCATTCAAGTCACCTGTGCATTCATCTGGTCATCTATCGAAGAAAGCCATATTTATTCTCAAGAAATTTCCGTGGCAAAGGAAAGAAGACGAAATAAAGGTATGCCAGCTTAAGATATCTCTTGCCGTCTGAATAACACACCCTTGTAACTGTGAAAACCGTTATCACGTGCGCTTTTGGAATTAGGAAGACATTATAAGAAATATGTCGGAAATAAAGGTATCTTGAAGACGCTTTTCAAATTCAGTTAGATGATATTAGTGTGCCTCAGTCTATACTATTTCTTAGGATATACAAATTTAAAGACGTATTTTCGCGATTTAAACTACAAAGATATAATTATTTTCTGTGTTTTGTTTTTAATGTCATGTAGTGCGACATAACTCTAGTGGTTCATTTAACAAACTGATATTTTGTTTTGACTTGCCGTCTTTTCAGTAGAGTCCTGTGACTCTTATTTTCTGAGACATGGTTTTGCCAATCAGCCTCCGCTAGTGAGTTTTTGTAAAGTTCCAGATTGTGCATTTGTATCAAAAGTATTAAAAATCAAATGAAACGGTTT
>JAHPZR010053354.1:0-15000 GCA_019787425.1 Platygyra sinensis | reverse complement strand
GTGTCTTCTGGTCGATAGGTTTTGAAGAAAAGGTCATCAACAGGAATGGGAGACAAGGATATCCTTGTTGAGGTCACTACCTATTTCGACGACTACACAACTAAAGAATTAGAACAAACTGAATACAACAGCAAAACTTGTGGAGTACCCGCAAAACACGGTGAGTAGTCTGGACAACTAGCAGTTTCCATTGGAAAGTGAGGTACTGCGAGTGAAGGTTATGTGGAACATGTTTTTATGAAATTTAGGAAGTATTGTAAAGGGATGAGTCAACATGAGCTACTAGATGAGAGTATTTTGCCAAAGGCTAATAAGCTAAAAAAACATTTCTGTTTGAAAACACGTACTGAGGTCGACACAATAAACTGTTCACTCATGTACGTTCACGGCCGTTGACCGCGACCGCATCACGTAACGATTAATTTATGACAACAAGATATTTTGTGCCACGCGCGCTGTTTTGACGAAACTGCTTGTTGGAAATGTTACAGCACAATTACAGCACGGCGTCCCAAACTCACGATTCGAGGAATCGAAAATGATTTATGTACGCGTATCCAGTGAGACGTGCGTGACTGACTGAAGTGCGCGGTGTTGCGTTACACATTAGGCCGTTGAGACTGATTAAAGCCTGATTTCTGTTGTCCATTTGGCCTCCATTTCGTCGTTTTTGGCGGGTTTTTAGGTGTTTGTCGTAGCTTTCTACGACAAACACTGAAAACATTGAAAACCTCCCAAAAACGACGAAAATAGGCCAAATGGACAACAGAAATCAGGCCATGTGAGTTCATTTACTTAATTTCATTCAAAAAAAGTAACATTTTATTTCATTGCGATTTTATCCTTGGTAATTTTAAATTCCATACAATTAATGCCTTGTAGAGTGCTCAAATTCTCAACGGCCTAATGTGTAACACAACACCTGCGCACTTAAGTCAGTCACGCACCTCTCACTCGATACGCGTACATAAATCATTTTTGATTCCTCGAATCGTGAGTTTGGGACGCCTGGGCCAGGTTACAGCGGTTTTCAATCACACGCGACCTTTAGCGCAAAAAAGTCTATACAAAACCTAAGTTTTGCGTGGACGTCAACCATCTCCGCCTCCTTGCCGACTGTATACAAAATTTACTTGAAAAAGTGAAACCTTGCAGCGGTCCACTCCTAAAAATAATCATTTTACTTTGGCGTGTAAGGCTAGGTCACTAACTTACTAACTACGTCCTTGAAATCTATAAATGAAAACGTATGCCGGGCTTTTCAACGGCCATTCGCATGCATGAATGAACCCGAGAGCAAGCAAATTAATCTACAGGCAAACAAATTATTTCGGCACGTATTTTTCTTGGGACTACCGACTGAACAAAAACTTAATTCATAACTAACAACTCATAACCATATTATATGGTTTTTAGGATGTTTAAGTCTTGTTCAGTCCGTAGCTCCAAGACGAACACGTGCAGAAATAACTTGTTTGCGTGTAGATTTGCTCGCTCTCGGGGTCATTCATGCATGCGAATGAGATGATTGACGTCCACCAAAATTCTGGTTATGTCTAGACTGTTTTGCGCTGAAGGTCGCGTAAAGGGTTTCAAAGCGTTTCAAAGTTCCAGGATATGCTTCGAATATTCTGAGAAACAAATCGGCTTTAGTCATAGGAATTTGTACAACCTTCACTTACTTTCAAACTCTTCGCCCTCCTACACGCGACTTCCACATCGATACCACTTTGATAATGGAAGTTCTTCAGAATCGAAAAGAGCCTCGATTTCGATTACTTGAAATCGAGGCAAATGCGGTGATATACATACATCCAACATTTTTCAAACCAACCTGGCTTTTGGCGCAGGGCATCCCAGGCTGGTCTCGTACGCGACCGAAATTAGTCTGCTGCGAAGCCTGGTGGCTTCGCAGCAATAATTTATAGTGGGGGAATTAATATCCTCACCTTGGCATGTAAATTTGGACAAGGAGAGCTTTCTATTCGATTAAAAACTCCGGTTTGAGTTGCGGAAAATTCCAGTGACGACTGAACGTATTTTGCCGAATTTCCAAGTAACGAAGGCAGCCTTACGTTATATACCGAATTTGCCATTGAGTCCAGTGAACCAGGCATGCGCAATACGCTGAACAGGACACTGAGGTGAACTATGTATAGGAAGTTTTAGACTGCCACACTGCATTTGACTGAGTACTAAGACAAGGCAATACGTTTGACTTCACCTTAGTCTGAGAGATTTTGTAAACGAACTGGCGTGTCTGGGGGAAACTAAAATTAGTTGCTTAGTTCACGTTATGGTAACAACACGAACAACTAAATAACCACTTCTCAACTGGAATGTCTCAGTGCTGCTTGAAAAAGGTGTCTAAATGACCGGCAGGCGGCCGGCAAAG
This sequence comes from Platygyra sinensis, assembly GCA_019787425.1. NCBI lineage: Eukaryota > Metazoa > Cnidaria > Anthozoa > Scleractinia > Merulinidae > Platygyra > Platygyra sinensis. The sequence goes on along the minus strand of JAHPZR010053354.1, from coordinate 12,605 downwards.
TTTTAAATGGACTAAATGAAGGGCAGTCAAAACGTTTTTGTAGTTTAGGCTAAATAGCATTCCGGTTAGCCTAAAAAAGCACTCTGGTTGGCCTGATTAGCACTCTACTGAGTTAGCCTGTTTGCGGTTATCTTTCAATAATAGTAAGGGTAATACCATTTATACTGCCAAACAGTTTTGTGTGGCGCAGTAGTAATGATTATCGTCTGCCATGCGGGCGTCTCGAGTTCGGTTTTTCTTGGGGTCGCCTGTCACAATATTCTTTTTACAAGTGGTTTTCTTCATAAAGTCTCGGGCTGCGGTCATATAGCAACAGCGTAACAAAATAAGGTGATTGCCATTGCATCAACACCAACAACGAAACACTGCTAGAGCACACACCTTTAAAAGAAACTCGTTTCTTCAAGAATTGATCGAAATTGAACGGTCACACGATTTTAAAATTGGGTACTTTCACGGAACCGAACGATGGACCTGGATCAGATGTCCTCGCTTCCTCACCCGGCTCTCGGCCACCATATTTGATGAGGATATGTTTCATAATGAAACCATGCGACGAATCAGTGGCTGATTCAGTCCTTGAGCTGACGGGGGAGAGGGGGGCCGGGTTTTGTTTCCTAGCCCTGCCAGTTTTTCTTCCCTCTGTGTTTTGGTCTTTTTTACCCAAAATAAAGAGGGAGGGGTAGGGGCGGGTTCCTCCTCTAGATCTGGCCACTGACAGTTCATGATAATCATTCGTGATCTGATATCTCGGTCAAGGTGAATCTTTCCTTATATAAACATGTTCACATGAACCATTCAAATTCACAACATTAACACCGGACAAATTAGAAAATACCAACAAAAACAGATATTAAAAGAAAGGAAGCGAGATTAGTAGTTTCCTAGTTTTAATAATGCGGTTTTTACTTCCGTCGGAGTGTCACGTAACTTGATCGTATAAATGACGACCACGACGAACGAGGACGACGCCGGGGACGTCGCCAAGTAAAAAATGAAAAGAATCAGTTATATTTTCCAGCGAAATTCGCGATTGCCTGGATCTGCTCAGTACGCCAATGGCTCTAAAACCGAGCGCAGGCTAAATATGTAATGGCATCGTTCAATTTCAAACGGAAATGCGAAAAAAATAACCGTCGTCGTCTACGTTTAGTAGACGACGACACAGGACTTCACGTTGTTGTTTTGCAGAGGACGGCAAAGAAATGTGCAAAGATCTATAACGCACGTGCAAAGCTATTCTCTTTCTCATTTAAAAACCTTTTGTTTGGTGACGTTCTCGTTGCCATCGTCGCCCGTTTTTATGCTCCCTATTTTTTCAGAGCACAAACCGGACAGCATGTTCATTACAAGTCATTAATAAACGAGTGAATCTAGAAGTTTTGGTTGCAATTGATTTCAGGTTTAAAAAGGAAGTGGGATGCAATCAAAACAGGAAAAATAATTTGACGTTAGAATGACTGCAAGTTTCTTACTGGGGGATTTAATATTTCAAACAAATTGATTGAAATGAAGTATTAAATGTTAATTCAACCAAATTGAAAGGAACAACGTTTCACTTTTTGATGCGTATGTCTATAAATTAGTGAATACTGATCAGTTTCATTTTTCTAACCATGATAATGATTAGCAGCGGACAAATCCAAGTACATCTTTATATGTATTAATAAAGGTTTTCAACCAAAGTTGAAATTTATTTGTTATAGAGTTAAAAAGGTGTGTAAGATGTTTTTGTTTTCATTGAGGGAGAAATGTTTTAATACGTGGCTGGTGGTGACGATCAACTTCCACTGTTTGCTCCAAAAACGTCACCACGAAGTGAACACAGCTGTTAAGCCAACGCATTATCGAGCTCTTTGACATCTTTTAAAATCCAAATGCAATCCTTAGACGTTTTTAAAAATTTAATTTTATTCAAAAGGAATCTGTTTTATTCCAATAATGTATAAACGTATCTACGACATAGCGATATTTGTGAGCAGAGGAAATTTGTAAGCTTGAAGAAGTTTGATTTTGTTTCTTGAGCGGGATGGCTCGGGCGATAAAAAAAGGGTTTTCTTTAATCACGCTTTATTCCAATTTAGTTTTGCAAATTGTATTTACACACGCGTTATTAAAATTCTGTTCATTTCCTCCTACAATCCTAATATTCTACTGAGGTTAATCTTGACTTGTGTCTTTATTTAAATATTAATTGTATGATATTTTGTCGTTGTTGTGCAAGACAACAGTTATTATGTTTGGATAAAACACGACTGACATCTTAATTATTGGCCTTAAAATGATTGATGGAGTTGTCGCAAATTATGACAGCACGTCACTTCAGGTCAAAAAAATGTAGGCATTTTGTCGTATTTTGTGTGGGTTGGCATCTGAGTCAACAAGAACCATGTCTCAATGCGTACTGTGATCCACATCATTTGAAAAATTCATCATGATAAAATGATCATTTCGAAAACCGACTGATGTAACAAGAATGGAGTGAATACTTCTAAATTTTGAAGCCTGACTGGTTTCTGATGTTTCCGTTTTATTTTGTGTTTTTGTGTCAAGGTGTCTAGAGCCGAGACTCCTCCCACTGTACAGAGAGTCAGTGGTGTTATTTATTTTTCACCTGTCTTTCCACAGAACACAATGCACGCCACCTCAGCGACTCGGCAATTTTTTTTTTCATCTTCCGTCGAAAGTTTGAGCCTCTTTAAATCCACTTAACTCTCACACTCGAAGTGTTTAATGTGTTCAACTTTCGGCTGAATAAATTAGAATTTCGACGTGGTTTTTTATGCAAGATTTGTAGCAGTATTCTTATCAGGAACATTTAAAGCTTCTAACCACGAAGATCTCCTTTGGCCGCGTGGTGTCGTCTTCGACAAATACTCAATGGATTCAGTTTTTACCAGATAAAGCCATGTTGATGACTCCTGACAACGTTACCTCGACGGGTGTAACTCAACTCGAGTTGTGTCGACAACCGACATTCAAACCATTTATCGCCCAGTCATGCTTTCTGATCTTCATCGCCATCACAACACTTTTGGGCAACCTTGCAGTGTGTTTGACGGTATTGTTCAACAGCAGTCTTCACACGTTGACCAGCTATCTCGTCGCTTCATTGGCCTGTTCGGACTTAATGGTGGCGACATTCTCGCTGCCCTTTCGCATCCATCAGACATTACACAACACTAACTGGTGCCTCGGTGAAGATGTGTGTTTGCTCTGGATATGGGCTGATCTATTCTGCTGTTGCGCCTCCATCGGAAACCTAGCATTAATCAGTATCGAGAGATTTTTGGCCACCAAGTATCCACTAAGATATCACCAAATCATAACAAGAAAGACATCGTGGCTAATGTTATCTTCTGTGTGGGTTTACTCGTTGATTGTGGCATCATCTGGCCTGACCAATTGGACCTTTCCGACTGGGAAGCTTGTTGGAATTGATAACGGATGCTACAAGCCTGATCCTTACTATTACACTTTCGCTGCAATTATTGGTTTTTTCTTCCCTCTCGTGGTGATTATTTGCGCGTATTGTTACATTTTTAAGATCGCCATGGAACATTTCCGCGCCATCTCAAGATTAGCAACACCTAGTGAACCTGTCGTGTGTCAAGGCGGTGAAAATCAAACATTGCACAAGCAACAGCTAAAAGCCACTAAAACACTGGCCATAGTGGTTGGCGCTTTCGTCATTTGCTGGTTGCCAACTTTCGTTATCTTATTGGTCAAAACGTGGTGCCAAACGTGCTTCAATAGTCATCATAACCGTGAATTAAGCGGTCTGTTTTACTTCATTAATATCGCTTTCGTGTACACCTTACCGAACATTAACTCGGCTATTAATCCCTTCATCTATGTTGTTTTTAGCAAAGATCTAAGGCACGCGTTTATCAAGACTTTTAAATCTCTATATCAAGACTTTTATGATATCAGCACGAGAAGACAGTCAGATTTTCAGACTAGTTTTTCGTAAAATTCATACGTTAAACTTCCCAGATGTTTTTGTAACATGTTTTGTTTGAATTTGTAAGAGTGAGTTGCCACCGTTGGCAAATCCTACCATGTCTAATTGCTATCAGCACCGATAATTATTATTCCATGTTTATTTTAAACAGGAAATTTTCCTTGATCGATATTTATTCATACACTTTTGCTGTTCTCTTTATTAAAGTAAACTACCTGTTCATTTATGAAACAACGCAATAAATTTATGCGCATTACTTAATTCAACAGATTGTATCTAGGAAAAGCTTTGCGAATAACATGCAAAGCAAATTTTAAGCCAAGTGATTGCAAATGAAATAAACTAGTTTTGAAAGGCACTGGTCTGAGCTATGTTGAGTGTGAAATTCACTTCCTTCTATGGCGCAAAGCATGATCATAAGCCAAATCACTCTTCCTCTCAGTTGAATTTAGACTGAAAAATATTCTTATCCCTGCTTTAGACTACTACGAGCTTTAATCGGCTCAAGAAAAGCAAATGTTTTATATAACCCCACAGAGCAGAATGATCAGTTACAAATATAATGCAGAGTGATCAGCTGCTCGACTTTACAGGAGATTGCCTGCGCTTGTGAAAGTCAAAAATGGTTTCTTTTCACCTTTTCATTTGATGAATAAACATTGAAAAATCGTTACTGCGACGCGTTCTCGTTACTTTCTAGCTTTGTCGCATTTAAGGTGGCTCAAAACAGTTTCCAGCACTTTCCAAGACGTAGATTTTGATGGGTCATAATTACTACTCTTTATCAATTGATGCTACATTCATGGTATCAAAAAACTGCCCAATCACTGGTGAACACGTTGGTATTATTTTCGTGACACGATAGGTTACCATAACAACACTATGACCTGCTAAAAACACCCTTAATTTTAGCTTTAAGCGCTTATATTTCAAAAACGGCACGGTGAAATTTTTTCTTATTGTAGAATTTTGATAAGCATGATAAGATGCAAGTTTTGGCAAAGTTTAAAAAATTCTGTACATGGCGTTCAGAGCCACCTTAAATTTCGAAAATAATACCAAAGTATTCACCAGTGATTCGTTTGCTATTCGCAAATCCATTACGTGCCAGTGATGTTCAATATAAGTATAGACTGCGCCAAGTGGCTCATCAGGCTGCTTCTTATCCCGGTAGCATGAAGCGACTACAAGTACTCGTTCTCCCCCCCCCCCCCCCCCCTCCCTGAATGGAATGCTAGTCCTGATTCATCGCAGGGTTGCCCCCAGCATTAAGTACGCGGTACGCATTTATACACTTGGGTGTAGAAAGCCGGCACTGTGAGAATAAGGTGTCTTGCCCAAGAACACAACGCAATTTCCCCTGCCAGGAAAGCTTCAATTGCTTCCTTCTTAATCATTCCTTTAGTTTACAAGTTATGGAAAAATACCACGTGACCTTTTGGCTTAGGGCCGATTTACAAGGTACGACTTGACGCATGCGACAAGCTTACGACAGACCTACGATATGACTTGGGACCATTTACACGCGTACGACATTTCACTTACAAAATTAAATATGCAAAAGTTTGCACCGGGATTTACGCAGCGAAAAAGTTCTAACAAACGTAAACAAATATTTAGCTGGCCTGCGCTTTGAAAAAACTTTCTAACGAGAGGTTTTTTGCTTTAATCCCCTCAGTACTTTTCGAGAAACGACTTCATGTGAACCAGTCAACATCAACTTCGTCCGCCATTTTGACCCAAGACAACTTCTCTTTCGTCCCCTACTCAGTAGAAATTTGTCACAAAATACGTATGTTCTATACATTTCGGCTACGATTGTCGCAGCGTTTTAAAACATGTTTTAAAATCCTACGACTATTTTTTTTGACGTACACAACGGTGAGGGTCTGAAAAGGGGGGGGGGGGGCGGGAGTCCGCATGTCGGTAGTCGGTTAAAATTTCATTATTTTGTCGGTTGTCGGTTAAAATTTTCCACCTTTGTCGGTTGTCGGTAAATCCCAGTTAATTTTTCTGTCGCTAGTCGGTAATTTTTTCCTCGATTTGTCGGTAGTTAGTAATATTTTCTCTTTGTCGCTAGTCGGTTAATCCCATTCACACCCTCAACAGTCGTAAGTGAGTTGTAGGTTTTGATTTACACAAAACATTTCATGTCGAAGGCCTGTCGTTAACTTGTTGCGTGCGACAAAGTCGTACCGTGTAAATCTGCCCTTAAAAAGTTCTCAAACTAATTTTTTAATCTCGAAATTTGTTATTGTTATGATGGTAATTGGACCTCGTGCCATACAATTCAAGGGGAATTCGTGCTCGTAAATTCAAATCGGCCGGCTCGCGCTATTTCGAAATCATTCTCGCTTGATTATTCCCTGAATTACACGCCACTCCATCCAATGGCTATCACAAAACAAGGCAAATCAGATAAGAAATTAACCAATCTCTGGTTTCGTAGCGAAAAATGGATTCAGATTTACTACTCACAGGGCAACCATCCTAACATGGTTAACTCCTTTATTTCAGGTGATTCTTCGAGATGCAGGGAACCCAGGAGAGTTTGCTTTCTTTATAAGGTCTGGGCCAGTGTCAGGTTATACAAGAAATGACGCTTGTGAGAAGGAAGCCTACTTTGGGCAAAAGAAGACTCATTTTACCCCCAGTGGATACAGAAAACAGAATAAACCCTGCCTTTAGAGTAAAAACTTACGATCGCGTCAAAAAGCATTTACTTGTTATCTGTCATTTGGGAGAAGGAGATTACTTTGGCGTTGGAGAAAATTTCTCGAAAATGAGCATCGTATCTGTTAATAAGGTAAGAACGTCTTGTAAGTTATTGATCATTGCCAATGAGATTTGTTACTGATTCGTCCCCAAGCATCTGAGCAGGGACGAGGGAATCTGTGTAATAACACGACTAGGTCGAGTGGGGAAATATTAGTCGTAAGTTAAAATACAACATTTATTTGACCTCGGCAGTGTTTATAGCACAAGTGCTAGACAAGTGGGGCCGAGCAAACAGCTGAAACAAATAATTCAAACTGAACAAAACATTGTTAAGAATCTCAAATGGCTGGAGACAAACCAGTTGGCTATTTACGAGCGTGGCCGAGGATTTGAACTCGGTGCTACAAACCCGGGACCGCCGGATTATGAGTCCGACTCGCAGACCACTCGGCCACGCTTTCTCCGCAAGTTCAGCGGAGCGAAACCTAACAAACATATTTGTTTTTTATATTTTGCACACGAGCATAAGTTTTCACTGATGCTTTCACTGATGCTTTCAGGTTGAGCTGGTTTTGATTCCAAGAAGTGTTTTGAGTAAACATGGCAACCGCCACAGATTAGAAGAGATGAAGCAACAACTCGACGAAGCAATCCCTTCCAGGAGACAGGTTTTCCGGAGTTTTGTGGCTGGCGAAAAATGGCGGTATTACAAGTTAGGCATTTTAGATGAACTGCGAACTGAAAAATGGATGTCGAACCCAACGACATTAGAGGATGTTCCTGTCACAATACGCAGACAACACTTGTATCACTAAGACGTCTACTCATGTCTCAAACATTTTCCGCCACTCCGGTTAAAATAAATTAAATATTACTGTGCCACCGTTTGTTTACTTGCTTTGTTTGCCTTGTTCTGACTGGAGTATCAGCTTATTTATTTTTCTTTCCGTTTTGTCATCTTGTTCGCAAACTGCTTATCAATCTCTATCACACTTTCATACTCGCTGTATTTCCTCAACCAAACTTCAATTTCAAAGAACCAGTTCTGTGGTTTTATGAACTAATCTCGTATTTGATAGTGAAGAATGATCCTCGCAGTAAATTTTCCAATTTAAGCAACTGGAAAGAAGAAGCCTGAAAAAAATCAGGGCTTCAACGGGATTCGAACCCGTGACCTCCGCGATACCGGTGTGATGCTCTACCAACTGAGTTATGAAGCCACACATTGGGAGCGAGGTCAATTTATTGAGTTCATGTTTTTCCGTGCAGTGAAGTGATGAGGAGTATATATGAAACAATTCATATTTGTACTGCGGTTGTAGATGAAAGTGAAGAATGATCGTCGCAGTAAATTTTCCAATTTAAGCAACTGGAAAGAAGAAGCCTGAAAAAAATCAGGGCTTCAACGGGATTCGAACCCGTGACCTCCGCGATACCGGTACGATTCTCTACCAACTGAGCTATGAAGCCACACATTGGGAGCAGTACAAATATGAATTGTTTCATATATACTCCTCATCACTTCACTGCACGGGAAAACATGAACTCAATAAATTGACCTCGCTCCCAATGTGTGGCTTCATAGCTCAGTTGGTAGAGCATCGCACCGGTATCGCGGAGGTCACGGGTTCGAATCCCGTTGAAGCCCTAATTTTTCCGGCTTCTTCTTTCCAGTTGCTTAAATTGGAAAATTTACTGCGATGATCATTCTTCACTTTCATCTACAACCGCAGTACAAATATGAATTGTTTCATATATACTCCTAATCTCGTATTTATTGTCACTCAACAGCAATAACAAGGACTGGAATGACCTTTAAATTTGTGACTTGGATACCTAGGCGATTTTACACGGTGGCTGTCAGGGTTCTCAGTAGAACGACGGAGTTCTAACCATAGCATAATCGAATGTAACCACTCACTACGGCATTAAAAATTTGTACACATATAACAATACATTGAGACTTACAGAGTGGGTTCAAAGAGAAAATAGTATCTAAAAAGATGAAACAGCGCTACTTGCTGCATCTAATTTTATGATCATGAACAATTCATTTTCCGTGAAACTTTGCATTGCCCCCCTCCCTCCCAAACCGCATCTTTGATACCGGAATATGTGTGCGAAGACACTGGGGGATCAAGAAATTGATCAATACCTCTGAGGGGATACTTAATGACATTTAAAGGAGGAATCAGCTAAATTTGCTGTCTTTAGCGGAAAATCCTCAGCCCCTCAGGCAATAAATAATCACCGATCCCCAAGAGACGATTGTGCAAGGAATAGACCTTTGCATAAATGGCGCCTAAATTTGAATAATAATACTTGGTACATCCTGAGCCTCACATTCATGCGAAAATTCCTTTGTCTTGAAACATGAATGAGAGGCTAAGGATGTATTGTTATTCAAATTTAGGGGCAATTTATGCAAACGGCCTATAAGTCTGGAGGAAAGCCAGCAACGCCTTAGGGTTTATTTTACGAAAACTGCAGAAATTCTCGCACGCTGATTGGCTAATTTTATCGTCAATAAGCGCGATAACATATGAATTTATAATTTATGCGACGCGGCAACGACCGAGAGCAGACAATTTGACAATTTGTTATCGTAAAAAAACAAATTGACGTCAGTTTTTCGTGCGTCTGTCCTTTTATTGACAATGAATTTCGTCATAACATTGTCAAAGTAATCCACAGCTACTTTGAAAATGTTATGACGAAATTCATGATCAACAACAAAACAGACGCATAAAAACTGACGTCAATTTGTTAAATTGACGCCGAAATTTTGCCTTTGCACGTACCCCTTCCCTCTCCCCAAGGAAGAGTAATAACCGATCTAATCGAAAAACTAGAACCTCGCCAGCGGTGAACTTCATAAAGCCACGAGAAACCTCAATGAGTTTTGATTTGAGCCGGCGATATGGTCACGCAATATTGGTCAGCGGATACCTTGTCTTGACAGCTGCTTGACAGCTTAATCATAACATGAAGTTCCATTATTAAAGAGGCACCTATGGTAATGGCGCTACCCTCTTAGTTTTATTTATACGTACGAACGAAAGTACTCACGTACGGACAGTCACTCGATAACCAAAATTTTTGCGATCGATGGGTTCAGCCAAATTTTCTGAGTTACGGGGCTCCGCTCGTTCGCCTTCGGCGCGCCGGATTTCTGCTGTTATTTTTAAGCCACGGTGTAAATTTTTTTGTATTATATAAACGGCAAACTATAACTGATCGGACAAACGACTGTTAAAAAAGTGGGAAATTAATTGTATCTTTTTACATACAATAATCCTAGGGTTTTATTTTATTTTATTTTTGTTTACGTTCTGTCCTGCAGTGTGGGGTTTCCCCCTTTGCAGGACCCCCAATATGTAAATGAAGTGGCGTCATCAATATCCCCACTAGTGGGAATATAGAAAATACCCCACTTGGATCCCGGATGTAGTTTCGTATTAATTTCTCTCTGAAACAGTTTCCACAAAATAATGGAAAGTGATATTTGCCGATAGACTGTAACAGCTAGATATCTTAATCCCCAGCTTCCGCAACTGATCACAAAATTAATAAGGTAACCCTCCAGTGCCTGTTCTATTTTCTCCCTCAATTTACTGGTATACATTTATGCTCCTTTGAGGAAAAATACTTAAAACAATTATTTCACGAACGCACGTTGGATATGAGATGATAAATAGCCAACAAGGTGCGTAGCGCCGAGTGGGCTATAATCATCTCATATCCAACAAGAGCGAGTGGAATAATTATTAAAACGCCCCACCAAAGAAATCAGAGTGTTTAAGAAATCTAATAGCCATTTCTCCAGGGGGATCTGGTCGATGATTGTTGAGTGAAATGTTTCTCTGACTGAATGCTCAACCTGTAATGACATCATTGTGGTAAATTTGTCAGTGCACAGTAAAAACTAGAATGCAAGGTAACCTCTTTCCTGGTGTGCGTCTTAAGCTTTTTTATTAAGGTGAGTGCAGTTTTCACTGTGTTATGTCTACAGCAAATGAAAATAGCACTTAAAGAACACTGAAATAGATTTCAAATGAGCGGGTAGATTCCCCCAAAACAACAACCTTTCACAACAGGTATCACAAGCAGGCTACCTGTTAAGCTTTTACGATTTCTTGGTTTTGACTTGTATAGAACGTTATAAACAATACTGAATCCAAAGCTGTTTATTTACGCTTGCTTGTTTACAAACAGATTCAGAAATCAGTGGTTTATGCAAAGGTTCCACGCCTCCCACATCGAGAACAAATTGCTTGGCCTAAGAAAGTCAATAAAGTGAATGACTCACAGAGAGTGTTTAATAAGTTAGCTGGCACCATCGAACTTTGTTTAATGTTTATGGTTGGATTATTTTCAGGTTCACTGATGGTTTTGTCCACTTAACATTTAATCTGACCTATGAATTATCAGCAGGGTGTTTTTCTTGTACTCGCTTGCGCCATTGTCGTAATCGTGCGATCCGCGCCTGACTGGGGCCCACTTCCCTACGAATATTTTCAAGAATTCTACAACCATTATGGAGAACATGTTCAAAATAGTATCGATCACATGCGACACGTACACGAGGCACATCACGAAAATCACACAGGATGCACGAAAACTACCAGGAAGACTTTTATGATGTTAATGAACAGCAACAAGAAGGTGCAGAAAGTGATCACGAAGCGCTTGAACGATCACAAGAGGATCAGCGGTCTGCAGGCGCCAAAAAGAAAACTGTACTATCAAACAGAGAAAACAAAAGTATGAAACGTATTAATTTAGTGTTACAGGATTCTTCTACTTGCTGTAGCCTGAATTTTTAATATATTATGTTTTGTAAGTCGGTTTTACTTATAAAGGGAAGAATAGAAAAGAAAACATTTTGAAGTATATAAAACCTGGGAAAGCTTACTAAGTTAACATTTGTTACACAAAATCATCTTTCTGTTTAAAGATAACACGTCTCTGTCTTTGTGTTTCAGTAAATCCACGGATCAGTGACAAAGAAGCCAGGTCATTCCTCAGAAAAATAACTATCTTACGATAAACAAGAGAGCAAGATTGATCCCTCGCAATTTTGCTTCATTGATAATAAAATGTTTACATTGATTCACAAACTGCAAGTACAGCTATACATACTGAGTGAAAAAAGATTAATGTTTTCCTTAAGCTGAATTAAAGGATGCATTAATTTTTTTTCCTTTGTCAGTGATTTATCAGTAAGTGAGCATAAATTCTTTCTAGCTAGGCTAAAAAGTGGTCAATGCTTTTAAGCAGAGCTTGATTCAGTATAAAGGACAAATCAAAGAGGATACATGCCGCAAATGGTTTAATAAACGTCCGGGGTGTTTACTAAATGTTTGTGATGAAAGGGGAGGGCGTTAAATCATAGTTAATGGAGAGCAATGATTAGGGAGGCCGGAAAACATCACAGAGGCAAACAAACAGACAAAGATTTATGTTGGAAGGCCCTTAACCCCGCACATCTTTTGTTTTAGGCTCATTGACTATGCATGAATTACTTAATCACAATGTTCCTATTGGTTAGTTGCAACCGTTTGTATTGCGTCAGGTTTTGTGCAGGGTCAACCCCCAAAATAGCCAACAAAAACATACAACAAAGAACTTTACCAAGTTTCCTAACCATTTACATCAATTAACTATGATTAAATAGAAATGAGGCGTTTGTTTCAAACTCTACACCATACCAGGAGGAGTTTTCAAGAGAGAGGAGGAGTGGGGGGGGGGGGGGGGGCGTTTTTTGGATCATTTACGGTAAATTGGCTGACTAACTCTGAGTTTAACGCCTGGGGCGATCATCAGAGAAGCTTTTATTGTGATGAAAAATGTACTTTATGTTCTTATATCTACAATATGTTTATGTTAATGATAGTGGTGATCTGAAGGTTATAATAATAGC
>JAHPZR010053353.1:0-30761 GCA_019787425.1 Platygyra sinensis | reverse complement strand
GGAGGATGCATGATATCTATAACTCCTTCTATATTATGGCTATTATTTGGTATATCTTTGATAATATTAGAATTTAGCCAATTACCTGGTATAGGATTCTTGTTCTTAGGCTTTGGTGCTATTACAACAGCAATAATTACCAATTACCTAAAATCAGAGACTATTCTTAGTCAATTTGCATATTTTGGAATCTCTTCTATAGCGTGGTTTGCACTACTCTGCTATCCAATGAAAAAGTTTCTGTATAAAAAGGATAGTAATCATACAAAAGATTCATTTGATATTGTGGGCGCAGAAGTAACTGTTATAAAAAATGATATAAGAGTTGGTCACCTTGGTCAGGTAATATGGTGCGGAACTGTTATGAAGGCTAAACTCATAGGAAAACCCAATAACGATACCGCTAAAGTTGATGATACTCTGATTGTTAAGGAGATCAAAGGTAATATATTGTTTTGTCAAAAAATAGAGGGTGAGTCATGATAAATAACAAATTATCTAAAATCCTGAAGCTCGCAGGCGATCTTACAAAGTCAGAACTTATGATGCTTAATCAAGCAGTAGTATCTCTTATAAAGACTCAGCAAGATGTTGATTTTAAGAAAGCTGCAATTTCTTTTCAAAAAGGAGATATAGTATCTTATAAAGATTCAAGCGGAGTAAGAGTCCAAGGGATGGTTACTAAAAAGAATCCAAAGACCTTGCAAATAACAACACCAGATAATTATTACGTCAATATTCCAGCAACCTATGTATCACAAGTAAAGAACCCATCGCAAAAATTATTAGATTTTAAAAAGAAGGTGACTCCTTCCTATAAAGACATGGCAGAAGTAATTGGATTTAATGTTGATGATATAGAAGATAAGAAGTTTCATTAACTTGGCAGATTGTTAGTATAAGAAAATATTAAATATAATATGTAAAATGTTGGATTTATGCCAAACCAAGAATTAGAGCAGCTAGCAGATAGATTACAGAAAAGTGATGAGTATCGTGTTGCTAGAAAATACCAAAAACCTAAAGGATATAATTTAGGCAGCGATGACGATAATTCTAATTGCAAAAGCCAGAATAAGCTAATTGGTGTATTCCTAGATATAGAAGCAACTGGATTACTCTACTCTAGTGATAAACTCATAGAACTTGGAATGGTTAAGTTTGAATATACAAAGGATGGTCGTATATTTAATCTTTTAGAGGAATTTAGTGGCTATCAAGACCCTAATATTTCTATTCCAGAACATATCACTAAATTAACTGGTATTAGTGATGATATGGTAAAAGGTCATTCTATAGATGAGAATGAGGCATCAGAATATCTCAAAGGTGTTGATATTATCATTGCACATAATGCACAATTTGACAGGGCTTTTTTTGAAACCGCTTTTCCAAACATTGCTCCAAAGGCTTGGGCTTGCTCAATGCGTGATATTAACTGGAACGAAGAAGATATTAACAGTCTAAAACTTGAATATATAGCATATAAATATGGCTTCTTCTTTGAAGGTCATAGAGCAATTATTGACTGCTTGGTTGGAATTCATATTTTAGCTCAAAAGCTTTTAATATCAAAAACACCTGTGTTAAAACGCTTATTAGATAACGCTCTGCAATTAGAGTTCAAAATAATTGCAAGGGATACTCCTTACGAATCCAAGGATTTGCTAAAGACAAAGGGATATAGATGGGGAATGCCTCCCACAAATACCTATAGAGCATGGTATATTACCGTGCCAGAGAATAGAGTGGAGGAGGAGATAAAGTATTTGCGCTCCGACATATACGAAAGTAACACGGCTCTTCCTATAGAAATAGAAATATCTGATGCTTTTAATAAGCATTCTATCATTAATCGATCTGTTGAATCTACCAATAAAAAATATGCTGATAAGTTGATATGGGCTAAGGATTTGTGCAAAATATAGAAATTTAACAACAAGGAAACTGGGAATTGGTTGTGCCGATATGAGTAACCAGAAAACATTAGTCTCAAAAAGTATAATTTACGGAGTCTATTGATCTAATTGTGTAAATTCAATCATAAGCATCCTAATTATTGATCTGAATTCTGTCTTCATACAATTTTTCACAGCCAGCATTTTTTAATGCATCAATTTGTAAATCTAGATTTTGTTCAATTGTAGAAAACTCTTGCGTAACCTATTAACATTCTTTAGTTGTTTATTTTATGCTCATTATGTGTTAGAAAAACGTGTCATATCTCGTTTTAATAGAAGTATTTGTACATCTTGATAGTGACTATACTTTATGACACTCTATTATTCAAGCTAAAGCTATTAAGGGTCTATCTAAACAAAGGTACACGAAGTACCACAGGAAATTTCTGGAGCCGTGGAATGGTTTCATTTTGCAGTAATTTTATACCTTCCATTTATCAATAGCTTCAGGCGGCGATTTTCGGGGATAAATTCCTATAGAATCTTTACGCTTTTCTTCAGAGAAGTCGTATTCACCAAGCATGTTGATATGCGCCCAACTCATGATAGAATGCCTAGAAATAATACTCCGCAACTGTTCTTTTTTATCACCATCACTCATATATTTTAGTTTATGGGTAAGGTAAAGATAGTTCCAACAAATAATACAATTTTTGATCAATCGATTGCACGTTTCAGCAATTTCCTGCTCTTCTTTTTCGGCTTGCACAAACTCACGAGGACTGCCAACAGCTACAGCACGAGTGAAACGATTTGCTAATTCTATCTTGTTTAGTTGTTTTTCTATTGCCTGTCGTAATTCCACTTCATCTAGATAACGTAAAATAAACAAGGATTTTATAATCTGACCAAAGGCTTTGACGGTCTGGTATAGAGCGTGTTGCTTTGAATAAGAATTAAGTCGTTGAAATATATCTGAAGCTGTATTCTCCTTTAGCTTAATAGTTGTAACTAAACGCAGTAAATCATCCCAGTTTTGGTGTAGGAGTTTTTCATTGACGTAGTGATCTGGTGTAATTTTCCAGCCTTTTCTTTTCTCTTTACCGTGATGCTTGAATATATAAAGTTTTTTAGTCGCGGAGCAAAAGAAAATCCGAGCATATGGGTTAGGCCAAAAATAGCTTCACTATAACCATGCGTATCTGTTGAATGCATATCGCTTTTGACAACTTCATTACACATAAGACCATCAATCACGTAGGTGCTCTCGCGGTCAGATGCGCTAATCATAGTAGAGTGCCATAGAAAATGACGTTCATCAATAAAAGAGTAAGCACTTACTCCTTTTCCTTGTCCAAAGTATTTAAATGAACGGCTGGCTAATAGAGATTCAGTACGCACTTCAAATTTCTGTCCATCACTGGCGGTATGCAGCTTATCCTCGTTGTTACGGTAGATATTAGGTAATTCCATTTTATCCATCAGCATCAATACCTTGTCATTTGCTTCACGAATATTTTCCAACGAAAAACGCCAATTAACACTGTGATCCAGCTCATTCTCACTAACATGAGAAGATATTCTCGCCATTTTACGCACTCCTATTCCACAGCCAAGACCGATAGTAGAAGCCAATAAGGCTGGACGTGAGGTAAATTGTGAGGCGTGAGTCTGTTGCCAATGTTCAAAAGCCGATAACATATCGGAATGATGATGCACCGTTTCCAATATTTCAGCCATTGATATATAGTGACGTTTGGGGAACCAGGCTTGTAATGGATCAGTTTCCTGAGGATCCAGTGGAGGAGTTTTTACAAAGAATGACCCATCCACTTTAAAGCTTAGATACTCATTTTCTATAGCTCTAGCATTGGTGGATTGATATTGCTTATAAAGCGACTGATCGAGTTGCTTTAATACAGCTTTAGAATCAAGTAAATTGAGTAACCCAGCACGCTCTAAAAGTTGATTCTTTTCTTCTTTCCATCGCTCCACACTAATCATATATTCGTCCAATGGACGATATTTATAGGAGTGAGATAGGTTTAGTTTACCAGATTTGATTGCAGATGCCACATATTTAAACAGAAAAACTTTATATAACGAGATACGGAATGTTCCATCTTCTCTATAGAGTGCTTTACGCTCTGGTTCATTCAGAAATCCTACTGTAGCTTGCTCGGTAATGTGACCATCTTTGATCCGAAAATGCTCAACCGCTTCTATCAAAGATGATGTTTGTTGTTCAGCTTGAAGATTTAAAGCTTTCAATACTGAACTTAAACGATTTTGTAAACGCAAAGATTTGCTTTCTTGTAGATCATATAAAACTGAATCAGTAGATAAATCTACAAATTCCTTGCGGATATTGTTAATGTGAAGTGGCTTCTCACGATTTAGTGCTTTTTTGATGCGGCATATTTTCTCGCTATCTAAAACAGTATTATCATTTGCAATAATACGGATTTCCTGCATTATACTTAATACACCAGTTTCCAAATTTTGCATTAGTGTTTGAAATTGATTCTGTTGTATCTCTTGTTGCTCTAGGGCTTTCTCCTTACATTCATTAGTAATCGTAGTTTGGAATGCGGTTATAACATTCAGAAAAATATTAACTAAATTATCCTGCATACGGTAATATTGATGCGCAACAAATGCAGAAGCATGAATATAACGATCCGCAGCTGAACGTCGCTGCATCTGGAATATTTGTGATCTCATTACACTCCCAGCATAATAGCGAATTCCAACTGAGTCTAATTCAAGAATGTCGAGGGTTCCTGATAATTTTTTGTATAACTCTGAGATTACATGAAAATCTTTTACACATTCCCGAACTTTGGTTGGTTTTTGTGATAATTTTTTCAATAATGTCAATCGGTATCTTTGACCTTCGTGATCTTGGGTAAATAAAGAATCTAACAATACGAATATATCAGAAGTTAGCTTCTCGTTCATACGTAACATTAATGTTTTCTTATGAGATTGTAGTGATTGGCGTATCAATTTGCATATACTTCCTGAATCGAGCAAAATGATACGTTTTTGAATCAAGATATCGCTACACCTATCAAAGATTAACCTTGGCTTCAAATAGTATGATGCCATCGAATCGATCTCACTCTTAATTACCTCCTGAGTATTTTTATTAAAAACTTGAAACCCATAATGTTCTGATATGATTTGTTGATGCCGTAACCGACTTGATTTTTTGTAATCACTTGCAATAAACTCCAAATCAGAATAGTTGAGTGTCTTTGCTATGGCAGCAATATCTCGTTCATGAAAATCTTGAGGTAGGAAGAATCTTTTTGCTGCTCTAAAATACCCGCACAATAATAAAAAACCTACCTGATTGATTGGATTTTTTAGGCTATACGCTACATCCAATAATTTCTTCGAAAAGTCAAAAAAACTGTTTACGTTGTATATGATCAAATAATGGTGGTTTATTAAAATGATACTGCTCTTGTGTAGTCAATATTTGCATTCTTGGCATGATTATACTCCCTCGTAAAAATAATTAGATTATAACTGTCCAAAAACGACCGGTTTTGGACATACTACATTCTAGTGTCCATAAATTATATTGACTTACTTTAGAACAGGCTTTATATTTTAGTACAGCCTTTTTAATGCATTTTATAAAAATTATGTCCCGTACCTTTGCTTATGTTCGTGTTTCTAAAATGCAGCAAGAAACTAAAAAATCAGATTAGAGAAATTGAATCAGCTGGATTTGCTATTCAACCACATCGAATAATTACTGAAACAATTTCTGGATCCATGCCTATCTCTAGGCGCAAAGGATTTACACTTCTGTTAGAGAAGATGGAAACAGGAGATGTATTAATAGTCACGAAGATGGATAGATTAGGACGTGATGCTATTGATGTAAGCATCACTGTTGCCAAATTAGAGAGAATGGGAATCAGAGTTCATTGCCTAGCACTTGGCGGCGTTGATCTTACCAGTTCTGCTGGAAAAATGACTATGGGAGTAATCAATGCGGTTGCTCAATTTGAACGTGATTTATTGATTGAACGTACACAATCTGGCCTAGATAGAGCAAAATCAAATGGGAAAACCCTTGGTCGTCCAAACGCTCTGTCGGAATCACAAAGAAAGCAAACCATACATCAAATACACCAGGGGAAAGCCATTGCAGCCATTGCAAGACAGTTCAATGTTAGCAGGCAAACCATTATGCGCATTAGAGATACTCATCACTCATAAATTCCCGTGGTACTTCGTGTACCTTTGTTTAGATAGACCCTATTAAGAAGCATATCTTTAGTAAATGGGACAAAAAACGACCGTTTTTGACACGAGTATATTTGAATCCTAAAGTCAGTCATCTTTATTCTTTGCTACTAAAACACAAATAACTGGTTTTCCTTCTAAAATTCTAACGTCATTTTATTTAAAATTAGATTTAATCGTAAGCTCTTTTTATGATGAAAAAATAATTATTTTTTTTATGTTATGAAAATATTCTTTTCCTCTTGGGCGTTATCATTTTTATCAATAATTATTTTAGATATTATATGGTTTAGCATTACTATAAAAAACTTTTATAGCCCCAACCTGTCTGGCATAATATCTGGGAATTTCAAATATTCGATTGCAGCTGCTTTTTACATAATATATTCATTTGCAATTTCTTATCTTATTATTTTTCCTAATTTTAATTTAAATGCTAATGTCTTTCATGTTTCTATAATGGGTTTTATTATGGGAATTGCATCTTATAGCGCTTATAACCTAACAAATCAGGCAACAATTGAAAATTGGCCTTCTGTAGTAACTATTGTTGATACATTATGGGGAGGATTTATCACTTCTCTTGCTAGCTTTTGTACTTACAGTATTATCAGGTATTTTAACTAATCCAATTATACACATATAAATATAAAAAAATATGATCTCTACTAGCTATACGCAAAAATTCCTATTAATACTAATATAGCACCTACCAAACCAAGGCCCTCTGCTATTACCAGAACTCTATTCTTTATTAAATATCCGTAACATAGCCAGTGTATAAGGAGTATTATACATATAATGTATGCTGTTGCAGAAACATCCTCAGCTGACTTTGTATGATATATTTTCCAAGCCTGGATAAAATGCATTGATTGACCAAGTACTACAATCCATGACATATATGTTTCTAATATTTTGTTTTTATTCATAAGGTTTTGTTATTTTATTAATCTAAATGTAAGATTTATTCTTGGTGCTAATATATTTTTTCTTTTTGGTATAGAGTGCAGATACTGCTCTTGAGTATCACCTTTCATTATCAACAAACTTCGATTCTCCAATAGTATTTTTTATGTTTAAATAGCATCTCTCTATCACTCCCTATGCTAAGGGAAGCAATAATAAGTTCTGCTCCTAATGATTTTTCGTTATCGCTATGCCAACCCATGTAATCATTACCGCTATTATAGTAATTTAACAACACAAAGTTAAATTTGTAATGCGTGTATTCTTCTATCTTGCATTTAAATATGTTTTATCTCTGCGCTCCACCCATCTGTTTTATGTACTTTGCCCGAATATTTATAATTTAAATTATAATCACCACACCAATAGACTTTTCTCGGGCACTTTATCTCCTTGCCAAAAATAGTTATATATTCTTCTTTCCAAGGGATGTTATACAAAAGAAAGTTATGTATCTCTTGAGCTTCTTTATTATCAATAAATTCTTTGTAATAATCTATTTCCAAGTCTTTCATTTCTGGTTTCTGTATTAAACGACATAGTGTAAAATATAAAATATATAAAATAGGCTTATACAATGAATGTGTACAAAATATCTAAATACTTAAATTATAAGCTCGCAGCTTGGGTCGTGTCATTTCAAATTATTGGAATATATATAGGCTTAAGTACCGAATCTGCTATGAATCCCTGGTACATAGAACTAAACAGATCATCTCTTACTCCACCTGGATACATATTCAGTATTGTATGGCCTTTGCTGTACATCAGTTTAGCGATATTTGGATATAATCTTAATAAAACAAAAAATTCTAAGTCCAACGTCTGCATTATACATTATTTATTGGATACAAATGCTATTGAATTGGTCGTGGAGTTATATTTTCTTTAATCTAAAAATGACCTTCATTGCATTAGCGCTCTTGGCTTTCTATTGTCTTAATTAATTTTATCATTATCTTTCGTTTAATCAAACTACATAACAAAAATTGGTATATTATTATACCCTACTTGTTATGGATATGCTTTGCCTTATATTTAAATATAATAATTGTTATAAGTAACTGAGGTATTATGAATATACTAATTACCGGAGGAACTGGTTTTATTGGTTCAGCTCTTGTTAATTCTCTTATAAACAACAAAAACTTCAACTTGATAATTATGTCAAGACAAAACCTGAAGATAAAAGGCATAAGATTGATAAGCTCTACTAGAGAAATTAACTTAAAAGAGAAGGTGGACGTTATAATAAATCTTGCGGGTGCAACAATTAACAAGAGATGGAGCAATAGTTATAAAAGAGAATTAATAAATAGTAGACTGAAAATAACGAAGGATATCATATCCTTAATAAAGAGATTAAAAACAAAACCCAGTTTGCTAATTAGCGCATCTGCAATAGGCTATTACGGATCACAAAATAATGTCATATAGATGAATCCTCTTCGTGTGTTGAAGATTTTTACTCACAAGTTATGTAGTGTATGGGAGTTAGAAGCAAAAAAAGCAGAGAGTTTTGGCGTAAGAACTTGTATCACCAGACTAGGAGTTGTATTGGGAAATAACGGCGGAGCGCTAAAAGAAATGTTACCTGCATTTAAATGGGGTTTTGGTGGAATAATTGGCTCTGAAAATCAATGGTTTTCTTGGGTGCATATAGAAGATGTTATAAATGTATTTAAATTTCTAATTAATAACAAAGGTCAAAGAGGTATATTCAACTTAACTTCGCCTAACCCTGTTAGCAATTTAAAATTAACTAGGGCTATCGGTGAATCCTTGAATAGACCTACTATATTTACTATACCGGCTTTTGTTATTAGACTAATATTTGGAGAAATGGGTGAATGCTTATTACTTAAAGGATCGGCAGTATATCCATCAAAACTACTCAAAGGCAAGTATCAATTTAAATACCAATTTATAGATAAAGCATTAGATGATATACTAAAAGCATAACCAAATCATCTATTAATAATGTACATTATACACAAAGAGATGTTATGCGAACAATGACTAAAACTTTTTATTATTTGATTTATGCTGGCACAATACCATTTATCTTGTGCAGCATATGTTTTAACGCCGGCATTAAAAGTATATATCTACTTGGATCAGTTGACAAAATATTGAGCGCGTATGGATTAGTAATTTTGTCATTTTTATCAGGCTCTCATTGGGGGCAACATTTATACATTAATAGGAGAATATGGGGTTGCACCCTACCGGTTTTAAGTAATATTATAGCGGTTTTGCTCTGTTTTAGCTTCTTAGTTCTCAGCTTTAAGGAGCTGGTAGCAATATTTGTTGCTGCATTTATCATTTTACTCATTATTGATCATCGCCTTTTTCAAATGCACTTAATTAGCGATCATTACTTTCAAACACGTTGCTTTGTATCAGCAATTGTTATTATTTCTCTTATTATCTCAGGAGCTCTATCATGATAAAAAATTGCTATCATAGGAGCTGGCTTATCAGGTATAACCTTTGCTCATCTATTGCAAGATTATGCTGATATTACGCTTTTTGAAAAAGCTCGTGGCGTGGGAGGACGTATGTCAACTAGACGCGCAGAGCCATATTTTTTTGACCATGGAGCGCAATATTTTACAGCTAGAACAAAATGCTTTCAGGATTTTATTCAGACTTTAATAGGCAAAGGTATCATCGAACGGTGGAATGCGCGCTATGTAAAATTTATAGGCAATCAGATTATTGAAAAACGAAACTGGCTTGATAAAGAGCCGCGATATGTTGGCGTTCCAGGCATGAGTCATATAGCTAAATTTTTAGCGCAAGGACTGAATATTCACTGTAACAAAAGGATTATTTCCTTAAACCACCAAGGAACGTGGCAATTAATAGACGAGGAAGGACGGCAATCTCAGGGTTTTGACTGGGTGATATGTACAGCTCCGCCACCACAAGCAGTCGATTTACTACCTGATTCCTTCAAGTATCATGCTGATATTCAAGTCATCAAGATGCGCTCCTGCTTTTCATTGATGCTTGGTTTTGAACAAAAGTCTTCCACTAGATTTTGAAGCAGCTCATGTTACTGATTCAGATTTGAGCTGGATTGCAGTCAATAGCCATAAACCACAGCGACCAGATCTTTTTACCTTAACGGTTCATTCATCTGAGGATTATGCCGAGGCGCATATCGATGATGATCGTGACCAAGTTATAAAGCATTTAATCAACGAGACCAGTCATATTATTGGGCGGGATGTAAGCCAGGCAAATTATAAAAATATTCACGGTTGGCGATATGCAAACAACGCGGACAAAAAGCAAAAAAAGCTCTGTATTTATAGATCAAGACCTTAAATTAGCAGCTTGTGGCGACTGGTGTCTTGGTGGGCGCGTGGAAGGTGCTTTTACTTCAGCTTACAACTTAACAAAATATATAAAAGAGAATAGATTGTGATTTTTAATCCAAAAAATATTGCTATTTTGGGTGCATCTGGCGCTATTGGCAGCGCATTTACAACCCTTTTGTCTCAAAAACATTCAAACGCAAGAATGTTTGCATTTTCTAGAAATAGTGCAACATATAAGATTGATTATAGCAGCGAAGATTCAATTGCCGCAGCGGCTGAAATTGCAGCAAAAGAAAGGCCTTTAGATTTAGTTATTGTAGCTAATGGCATACTTCATGATAAAGACTTAATACCAGAAAAGTCTTTACGAGATTTATCCGCCAGAAAAACTGCATCGTATTTTTGAAGTTAATACGGTTACGCCCGCTCTTATAGCTAAACACTTTTTGCCCAAGCTCAATAAAGAACGACCATCAATCTTTGCTACTCTCTCTGCGCGCGTAGGCAGTATCTCAGATAATCAGCTTGGTGGGTGGTATGCTTATCGTTCTTCAAAAGCTGCTTTAAATATGATAATTAAAAGTGCTGCCATCGAGTTTAGCAGACGCAATAAGCAAGCTATTATCATTGGGCTTCATCCGGGCACTGTTGACAGTTATTTATCCAAGCCGTTTCAAACGAAATATTGCAGATGGCAAGCTTTTTACACCTGAATATTCAGCTAAAAAGCTATTGGAAGTTTTGGAAAATCTCAGACCAGATCAAACAGGTAAATGTTTTGCATG
Organism: Platygyra sinensis; assembly: GCA_019787425.1. Classification (NCBI taxonomy): domain Eukaryota; kingdom Metazoa; phylum Cnidaria; class Anthozoa; order Scleractinia; family Merulinidae; genus Platygyra; species Platygyra sinensis. Next base: position 19,511 of record JAHPZR010053353.1, on the reverse strand, counting down.
GGACGGGAAGGAGGTCTTGCCGTAAATACAAATTGTTTGGTTTAAAAGGGATTTACGTATATATGATCATGAAGCTTTGTCTCAAGCTGCTAAAACGTGGCCACCGTTTTGCCTCTTTATATTCTTGAACCAGATCTATGGCACCAACCTGATATGAGCTATCGGCATTATTTGTTTTTACAGGATTGTTTATCTGAGCTTAGCCAAGCTTTAGGAGAACTTGGTCAAAAAATTAATTATAAAAGTAGGCAACGCAGTGGATGTGTTGGAAGAATTGCACGAATGTCATTCTATTGAAAGCCTATGGTCTCATCAAAAAACATGGAATGGCTGGACTTACGCGCGCGACAAAACAGTCAAACGCTGGTGCAAATCACACAATATTTTATGGCATGAGCCAGTCCAAAATGGTGTGGTACGTCGGTTAGATGATCGCGATGGCTGGGCAGCAAGGTGGCATCATCAGATGAACATGCCCCTTATAGACAGACCCTTAAATCTAAAAACAGTAAAAGGAATTCCAATAGACGTCTTACCAAGATATGATAAATTAAATCTTAGGCGGGACATCTCGAGTGAAATACAAAAAGGTGGGCGCATTGAAGGACTCAAAGTACTACATAGCTTTCTATATGAGCGTGGAGCAAAGTATACGAAAGAGATGTCATCACCTGTAACGGCCTTTGCGAGCTGTTCACGGCTCTCGACTTATCTAGCTTTTGGCGCATTATCAATGCGTGAAGTGTTTCAAGCCTGCGAGAAGCGCAATAATGAAATTAAACAAATGCCTCGTGGGACAGAAGGGGAAATGGCCAAGCACCATGCGCTCTTTTTTAGGGCGGTTGCGCTGGCACTGTCACTTCATACAAAAGCTTGAAGATGAGCCCGCGTATTGAGTTTGAAAATATGCACCCTACTTATGATGGGTTGCGTGAAAAATGATTTCAAACGCAGTTTATTTTGAATCTTGGAAAAGCTGGCATGACAGAATACCCGATGGTAGATGCTTGCATGCGGGCTTTAACAGCTACAGGTTGGTTAAATTTCCGCATGCGCGCCATGGTAATGAGTTTTGCAAGCTACCACCTCTGGCTATGGCGAAAACCAGCATTACATTTAGCTAATTTATTTACCGACTATGAACCAGGCATTCATTATAGCCAAGTCCAAATGCAGTCAGGCACAACAGGAATCAACGCTATTCGCACTTATAATCCTATTAAGCAGGGGGTTGATCAAGATCCGGAAGGTGTGTTTATTCGTCACTGGATTCCAGAACTACGTGAGATGGATCAAGAATTTATCCACACCCCGTGGCAAGCTGCCTCGCAAATGAATGGCTACCCTATGCCCATCATTGATGAAAAAACAGCACGAAAAAGCTGCTGCAGATAAGCTTTATCGCCTGAGAAAAAATAACACCACCCATAAGGAAGTAGCAAAGAAAATTGTGAGCAAACATGGTAGCCGAAAGTCTAGCTTGCCAAGAACCGCGGGTAAGAAAAAAAATAAAAAATGTCTTTCAAATGGGATTACCGCTATGACAAAAAAGGATTGCAATCCATTGGTTTCGTCAAGACTTAAGATTAGCTGATAACCCAGCATTAACAAAAGCTGCAGAGAATGATGAAGTTATCCCTATCTATATATTTTAGATGATGATAATGCAGGAAACTATGCTATGGGGAGCGCAAGTCGTTTTTGGCTTCATCATTCATTAAAAGCACTAGATGCATCATTGAACAACAGTTTGTCTGTATACCGTGGAAGTCCACAAGGAATTCTAAATGATATTATAAAGCGCTTTGATGTTAAAGCAGTTTATTGGAATCGATGTTATGAACCATGGCGTATTAGTCGTGACACTTATATTAAGGGAAATCTCATAAAGCAAGGAATAAAGGTTTGTACATCTAATGGCTCATTATTGTGGGAACCCTGGAATGTTACAAAAGATGATGGTACTCCCTATAAAGTTTTTACTCCATTTTATCGCAAAGGTTGTTTAAATAACGAAAATCCCCGAGATAATATATTAAAGCCAGAGTGTGTTAAATATATTCGTGATCCAAGACACGTCAGCATCGAGGGTCTAGAACTCTTGCCAAAAGTGCCATGGAATAAACAACTTGAACCTCATTGGGATATTGGTGAGGAAGGTGCTGTTATGCGATTTAAAGATTTTATTGATAAGGGGATTGCTTTTTATAAGGAAGGTAGAAATATTCCGTCAAAACCTTATGTATCTCGTTTATCACCCCACCTTCATTTTGGAGAGGTGTCACCTAATCAGCTATGGCATGGTATTAAAAATATTAGTGATGACAAACATGTTGAACACTTTTGCAGCGAACTAGGTTGGCGTGAGTTTTCTTATAGTCAACTTTATTATAATCCAGACTTACCTAGGAAAAACCTACAATCAAAGTTTGATGCTTTTCCATGGAGAGAAGATACGAATCACTTACATGCATGGCAAACAGGAAAGACTGGTGTACCTATGGTGGATGCTGGTATGCGTGAATTATGGCAAACAGGTTATATGCATAATCGAGTACGAATGATCGTTGGCTCGTTTTTGGTAAAAAATCTAAGGCTAAACTGGCATCATGGAGAGCGTTGGTTTTGGGACACCCTTGTTGATGCCGATCTTGCTAATAATAGCGCAAGCTGGCAATGGATTGCAGGCTGCGGGGCTGATGCTGCTCCTTACTTTCGTATCTTTAATCCGGTTACGCAAGGGCATAAATTTGATCCCGATGGCAAATATGTTCGTAAATATATCCCCGAAATTGCTTCCCTGCCTAATAAATACCTTTTTAGTCCATGGGAAGCCTCAGAGGCAATTTTAAAACAATCCGGCATAGAGCTAGGATCAACATACCCAAGACCAATTGTAGACCTCAAAGAATCAAGGGAATTAGCTCTAACAGCTTTTAAATCACTAAAACAAGGGGAGTTATGAGTATTATGCGGCTTATTTTGTGGGATCAGCTCTCAGAGTCTATCTCAAGCCTTAAAGGATATAATGCCGACACGGATGTAATTTTTATGTGCGAGGTTGATAGCGAAGCAACTTATGTAAAACATCATAAAAAGAAAATTGCTTTTTTATTTTCGGCTATGAGGCATTTTGCCAAATTGCTCAAACAGAAATGTTACAAGATTGAATATATTAAATTAGATAACCCTTCTAATACAGGCTCATTAAAAAGCGAAGTAAAACGTATTATACACAAATATAACCTTGATAGTGTCATTGTAACACATCCAGGTGAGTATCGAGTTCTAAAGGATATAAAAAGCTTAGAGGATGAGTTAAATATTCATATTGAAATAAGAGAGGATGACCGCTTTTTGTGTACTGCAGATGAGTTTGCCTCTTGGGCATCAAGCCGCAAAGAGATTCGCATGGAATATTTCTACCGCAAAATGCGTAAGAAATACAAAATCTTAATGGATGGCGACAATCCAATAGGTGGTCAATGGAATTTTGACGCAGAAAATCGTAAACCCCCAAAAAAAAGGACTAGCTATACCTGATCACTATATTGCTGAGATTGATGATATAACACAAGAAGTCATGTCTTTAGTTTCCAATCGATTTAATAATCATTTTGGAGACATAGAGCCCTTTTATTTTGCTGTCACTCGTACTCATGCATTAAAAGCTCTAAACCAATTTATTGAGCAAAGATTACCTAATTTTGGAGATTATCAGGATGCTATGATCCAAGGTGAGCCTTGGATGTATCACTCACACATAAGCTTTTATCTAAATTGTGGTTTGCTTCTTCCTCTTGAATGTGTCAAAGCCGCAGAAAAGGCCTATAATCAACAAAAAGCTCCTCTTAATGCAGTTGAAGGGTTTATTCGTCAAATCATTGGATGGCGTGAATACATACGTGGTATTTACTGGTTAAAAATGCCAGGTTATTCAAACCAGAACTTCCTAGAAGCAGACAGAAGATTACCAGATTTTTATTGGACAGCTAATACTCAAATGAACTGCCTAAGGCAGTGCGTTCTTGAAACAAAACAAAATGCTTATGCTCACCACATTCAACGCCTTATGGTACTTGGTAATTTTGCATTAATTGCTGGCATTAATCCCAAGGAAGTTAATGAGTGGTTTTGGATTGTCTACGCTGATGCATATGAATGGGTAGAACTTCCAAATGTATCGGGAATGATATTATTTGCTGATGGTGGTTATTTGGCTAGTAAGCTTTATGCAGCTGGAGGTAGCTATATAAATAAAATGTCGGATTACTGCAAAGATTGTAGCTATAAGGTGAGTAAAAAGAATGGCTCTGACGCATGCCCATTTAATTACCTTTATTGGGATTTTTTGGATCGTAATCGTAAAAAGTTGTCGGGAAATCATCGTGTCGGAATGATGTATAGAACATTTGAACGCATGGATAAAGAAAAACAAAAAGCGATTCGGGAGGATAGCAAAAGATTTTTAAGTATTATAGAATGAGAAAAAAATCTGATTTACCGAATAAAATATGCACTGTTTGTGAAAAGCCTTTTCCATGGCGCAAAAAATGGTCAAAAGATTGGAGCAAGGTAAAATATTGCTCTAAAAGATGCGGTAACAATAAAAAGTTATATTAGAACTCTAGCTTGTTTTATTTGTTTCTACAAAACTATACGGAAAACCATTAATTTATAGTTTTCGTACTATACATTAATACTACAGTGTTTGTCGTATATAATTTGCACTATTTTTTTGTGTTTGTAAATTACAAAGTATTACCTATCGTAAAACACTTGTTTTTCGGACTGTTGTTTTTGGGATTATTTGTCTTTTGTCGATTGTATCGGATGTTTATATCTAAGCTCTACTCTAATACAATGCACCCTACCATTCATCATCAGTTTGATTTAAGTTTTAATTTAGCTAAAGTGATTATATTTGCATTAGATATATATCAGATCATTATCTGATGCACCTCATGTTTTAATGGTATATACACAACATAACAATCATATATATATGTAGTTCTTATTTAATCTTGATCAGATTCTGATGTTATAGTAATATAATATATACTTAAGAATGATTACATTAATACACAATCATTCTAACCCTCTTATTAAAGAAAAACGAGACTAATAATATGTTTGATTCAAGGATGACTGTAGTAGATGCAGCAAAACATAAATCTGTTACAGCTCAAGCAATTCATAAAGAGTTAAAAGTAAAGAATTTAGATTACGTGCAAAATAGCTATAGAGTTTATTTTGGTCATAAAACAGCACGAAGTATATTTAATCATCAGTTTAAAAAAACTGTAATCTCCTTTCAAATAGTAAAGGGAGGTACGGGAAAAACTTCGATTTCGCATTCTTTTGCGATTAGAGCTAATCTCTATGGGGCTAGGGTTTTATGTATTGATTTAGATCAACAGGGGAATTTGACGCAAGCATTTGGAATAGAATGCGAAAATTCTCCTATTATGATTGATGTAATAAATGATACATCTTTACTAAATGATTCAATAATCAATATATCACCAGGTCTTGATATTCTTCCTAGTAGAATAGAAAATGCGGTTCTTGATAATCATCTTATGCTCAACAAGCATCCATTAGATAGAGTTTATAAAAGTATAATAGATAAAGTTATAGGAAGATATGATATAGTTGTGATAGATTGCCCACCAGCATTAGGGCAATCTGTTACAGCAGCATCTCTTGCATCAGATATAATTATTTTCCCCTTAACCCCAGAGCAGTTTTGCCTATCTGGCTTAGAAGTGTCTTACAAAGAAATAAACACAATAAATGAAAGATTTAACTCTCATTGTGAATTAAAAATATTACTAAATAAATTTGACATGAGAACCGCTTTATCAAGCGAAGTTCTTGCAAGAATTATGAATCATGAAATTTTTAAACAGATAATATTTAATACTTTCATTAGAACATGTCAGGATTTTCCTAACATGATATACACATCCACAAATATTTTTTCTAATACAAAATCTTCGTTTGCAAAAAATGATATAGACCTTTTAACAAAAGAAATTTTGCAACTAAAATATAAAAAATAAATATTTCTATGCCTTCTATTAACGATATAAAAAAAACTAAAAAACAAAGTTCTCTATTTAAAAAAAACAGAATACCGACCATGGTCTACCCATCATGAGGAATCTGTAAAATTAGATATGCAAAAAAACAACGGCATTTCTGGCAAAGCTCCAGAAGACAATGTTCTTAATTCGCACGATCTAGAAAAAATATGGCGTTATCTATACGGTGCAAAAAAATTGTTGTTAAAAATAATAGTGAATTCTATAGAAGAAAATAATGACCATTATGTTATTACATATCCACTTAGCTCCCAAAGGTTATCAGAAAAAACAACCTTACCAATCAATACTGTCAGATCAGCTTCTCAACGTCTAAAGCATGACAAAATTATTTTTTATTATGAACAAAAGCCAGGAAGAGGCGGTTTTACGAGATACAAGATACCAGTCAGCGTATATAAATACTTTTTAGAAAAATTTTCCGTAAAAGAATAAATTGTATTGACATAGTGAAGTTGTTATGTAATAACAAAATTAGTCATTATACAACAACTAAAAAGTGCCAAACTTAAAAAACAAGTTTGACACCCTTACAGATATATAATTAAGTCTATAAGCCGTTTGACTTACAAAGCTTATAATTAAGAATTAATCTTTACCAGAGCATTAATTTCTTGACCTAGATTATACATCTTTATTCGGGTGACCACAAGTGTTTTTTAGCTTTGGCTGTTAAACAATAGAACTTATGGTTAGTAACACACAGAGAGCTGCTTCTTTTTTTACTAAAGAGGGAAGCCAGAAACTACTAAAACAAGAATTACTGCAAAAAAAAAGCATTACCCCTCACAAGAAAATCCCAACTTCACTCTATTATTTGTAATAACAAGGGTGTGCCAGATTATTTAGCTATTAATATATATTATGATACACTTAGGTCTTGGCATACTCCTAACAAAATGAAGAATGTTGATGGAGGGATAGTTTATATATCAAAACTCAAGACAAAAGGTATCTATCTTTCTTACAAAGAACTAGCTAAAACACATGGATGCTCTAGTGAAACTATCAGAAGAAAATTAGTAAAACTAGAAAAACTTGGTCTTATCCAAAGAAGCTATAAGCACAAAGAAACTGTTACAACAAAATCCTATAATCAACTAATTATCTATGTATGGAAGCAAACACCATATTTCTATAATAAGCATGGTATAGAACAATCCGGAGTTCTAACTTTAAAACCACAGACAAATCATGAATATATTACTGAAAAATACAATATTGATTATCACTCTCAAATAAAGGAAATAAAAGCCATTGCAAATGATAGGGGTATCCACAAGGGAGAGGATACTAAAGAACTAATAGAACCTTTTAATAAATTAAAAGATAGATCTAGAGCTAATTTTGTAAAAAATTCTTTTGGTTCTTTTTCTGCCGAGAAAAACTCAGGAGTTGAGACTAAAGATGAAGATAATAAAATTAAAGAAAAAGAAAATAGGGTAGGTCGGAATAATGAAGAAAACCAAGAAAGGAAGGAAGGCCTAAAGAGCGCAGAGGGTACAACTCTAGAACAATCCTACGCAAAACCTAAAAATAAACCCCAAAACAAAAACATAAAAACACCAAAAGAGACCATCGCAACATCCACCCCAAACACCAACGGCTTCTTAGGTTCAGGCAAATACCTCCATGAAGCACTAGATCATCTAACAGATGAGATGTGTAGCTTAATTAGAAACAAGTGCGGTAAAGATTTTACTAATAGAGCAATAAGAGAGATAGCTAAAGCTGTATCTAGAAGTAAGAAAGGAGCTAAAGCCTTTTTCTATCACATAAAAGGCTTTATAGCATACCTTTCTAAGATAATCACCTTTGAGAAAAGAGACCCTGTAAAGATTAGCGGTACAAACTACTATATCACAGCAAATCAAACAGATAGTGAAAAAGAAATGAGAGAGCAGGAGAGATACCTAACCGACATAGAATATTCCTTACAAGTATCACCAGAGTGGCATTTAAAGAAAAAGCTAGCTGCTACCTTAGAGAGATCAAAAGCCTATAACATTCTAACTAGCTGGAAGAACTTAGAAATAACAAAAGAAGGAGTAGCTAAACTATCAATTACAAAATCAGTATTTCTAACTGAGATAGATAAAAAAATAATTCTATCTCAAATCAAAGCGACTCATGAGAGAGTATGGGATTCAAGGGGAAATAGCGCAGAGAACGATGAAATAGCAGATGCTGTATGTGTTGAATTTCTAGAGCTTGTGATGCCAGGAATAATCTCAGCAGAAAATTCTAATAAAGAAATACAAGAACAGCAAAACCTATACAACCAAACAGTACCATCCATAGAAATAGAAGAATACCCAAAAAGAGAAGGAGTCTGGGGTAAGATAAGAGAAACCTTTGCTAGTTACTTCCATAACGGAGATGCTATAGATAAATCATGGACTGCTAAATTAGAGGCTAAAATAGATAAGGATAGTAATACTATCCATCTCCAAGCACCATCAGTGTTTATAAGAGACTGGATAGACAGTAATTACAAAACCTATATAGAAAAAGCTTCTCTAGAAAACGGATTTGAATTAAGGGGTCTGGAAATTTCTAAAATTGAAAGATTATGCAAATAAAGGGAATAACATTTACAGAAAGAGAGCTTGATATTATTGCTTGTATAATGCATTTAAAAGGTTCAAAGAAAATCGCACAGATTCTTGGCATATCGCCAAGAACGATAGAAGGGCATATACAAAATTTACTGCATAAAATTGGCGTAAATTCTAGAGAAGATATCAAAGAAGAGATAGAGGATTCATCTGAGATACATTTTATCAAAAGACGCTATATAGAAATACAGATAAAATCACTATTTTTTGAGAAAATAGAAGGGTTAAAGGAACAAAACAAAAAACAAAATATATCCTGTATTTTAGATTCTGATAAATACAAGAATCTATCAGAAATATCTACAATGCTAAAGGAAGCTGGGGTAAGTATTTATCGCCAACGGGGAAACGGCACAAAGCAAGATGATAAGTTTGAGATAATAGAGCTTAATAATAAAAATGTGAAATTTATCAAAAGTGCAAAAGGTATAAAAAGTAAAAAAATTCTTATTTGTTTTGATAAAAAAATATCTAACAAACATCCCGTAATTTATGAGGCAAATATTGTAGATAATACATCTCAAGATAAAAAATACGAATCTATACTGAGTATCTTGAAAATACTGAATCCTATTCTTTTCTTAGATATAGAAATATCAAAATTTGCTCAGCTTAGGGATAATCTTGCAAAACTGAAATTTGAACCAATGATAAAAAATACCGAATCTAATAAACAATATTCAAAGAGAAAAAAGATAATGATGTTTACCCTATCAATAATAACAATATGCTTAATATCCTTTGTTGCTATTTATGCGTCTAAAAAAGAAGTATTTAATTCAAGGAACGTTCAAGGTGTGAATTTTGTTTTGCCCAATCGAAATATATTGCTTACAAGAGAGAATATCAATAAAAAGCTAGATAACATCTTTAATGATAAACAGAATATAAATATAGCGATTTTAAAAGGAGTAGCTGGAGCTGGCAAAACAACTTTAGCTAGAGCTTATGCAAGAAGTAGAGGTTCATCGGTCATATGGGAAATAAATTCAGAGACAAAAGATAGTCTTTTTCTAGGATTTGAAAATCTAGCATATTTACTTTGTAGTAGCGACAAAGATCAAAAAGAGTTACGCTATATTACTGGAATTAAAAACAAGGAACAAAAGGAAGGTAAGCTATTATTTTTCTTGCAAAAAAAGTTAAAAGCAAATCAAAACTGGTTCTTGGTATTTGATAATATAGAGCAAGTAAATGAAATATCTCAATATATCCCAAGTGATAAGGAAATATGGGGAATAGGTAGAGTCTTGATTACTACCAGAAACTCTAGTATCGCAAGCAGTGATATAATCCTTCAAAAAAATATTGTAGATATTGACGAGATAACAGAAGAAGAGAAGCTAAAGTTATTTGCAAATATCACAAAGGATTTACCCTATAAAACCATGCATAGCGAAGAAGACATAAAAGAGTTTTTAGTGAATATACCATCATTTCCACTGGATATATCAATCGCTGCTCATTATCTAAATGATACAGGTATGCAATTTGGTAAATATTTAAAAGAACTGGAATCTTCAAAAGAAGAGTTTACTCAGCTACAAGAATCTATCTTAAAAGATGCAAGCCAGTATGATAAAACAAGGTATAACATAGTATCTATGACTTTAAAAAAGATGATGAAGTCAAATTCTGAGTTTTACGACCTTTATCTACTTCTTGGAATGGTTGATTCTCAAGATATTCCACAAGAATTATTGCTTCTATATAAGAGTGAATATATAACAAATAATTTCTTAAGGGAGCTACAGCAGAACTCTCTTATTACCAATATTCAATATAAAAATGACAAATCAAATGAAATGGATAATATGTCATTATTTTCCATACATAGAAGCACGCAAGCAAACATATTAGCAAATGCAGTTAATTCACTTACTGACGCCAAGAGAAAACAAGAGACGACAAAAATTCTGGAAATCTTGCAAACATATATTTTAAGAGAGATAGATATTGAAAATTCCATAGGTCTTAAAAACATAGTAAAGCACTGTAAATCCTTGGAAGATAAGGAAAATATAATTGGAGTTGCTGAGTTATTATCAATAAAAAATAGTTTAGGTATCATTTACTACTATTTAGGTAATGATGCAGTTGCTAAAGAAATACTAGAACGTAATTTAGATATTAATAATGAAAGCGGGGAAACGGCTTTAATACTTACACATCTTGGCGCAATATATAGAAAACTCGGACAGGATTATAAAGGGGCTGCAGGATATTTAGAAAAAGCCATATCTATATATGATAAAACATCATCAAACTCACCTAGAAAAGCTCTTGCACTTACGCATCTTGGCAATACTTACAGAACACTTGGAGATTTTAAAAAGGCAGGAAATGCACTAAAGGAAAGTGTAAAAATATATCATAATACACAAGGTTATTATTCTGGAGAAGCAAGAGCTCTTGGCTATCTTGGAGTAGTATATCGTGAACAATCTAATTTAAGTGATGCTAAGACTTTACTTGAGAAGTCAGTTGACATTTACAAAAAAGAACAATACCCCAAATACAGCGCAGTATATGCAGGAACACTTGCTCATCTTGGCGTTACTTATAGGATGCTTGGGGAATATGACAAGGCAAAAGAAGTTCTTGAAGAAAGCCTTGCAATATATGAGCAGATTAGACCAAAAGATCATCCTGATATTGGAAGAAACATACAGAATCTAGGTGTAATTTATGGTGAAATTGGAAATTACAAGAAAGCCGAAGAATTACTTGTAAAAAGTGTAAAAGATTATGAAGAGAATTATGGTGTATCTCATATAGAAACAGGTAAAGTATTAAATCATATAGGAAGGTTTTATACATTGTCTAAAAATTACAACAAATCAGAGGAATCTTTAAATAGAGCACAAGAGATATTAGAGAGTAAAAATCATCCAGAAAGTTACAGATCGTATGAACTTTTTGGTGATTTATACCTGAGGATGCAAAAAACTAAGGAAGATGTAATTTTAAATTATCAAAAATCACTAGAACTTGCTCTCAAGTATTTTGACAAGGGGTCAACTAATGTTCAAAGGTTAAAAGACAAGATAAACGCCTTGCAAAATGATTAAGAAAACTTAATGAAAACCAGGTAAAAACTACTCGAGTAGTCGTTACGTGTATACAAAATTCTTTTTATCCTTGAGAATTATTGATTACCTTAAATATTCAAGAGGATTTTATGATTGAAAAAAATGTTGTGTATAAATTGGTCGGAATGCAAGAAGGTTTTTCCTGTAAAAGTAGCTTCTTATTTCGGAAGAGTAATTCTGATTTGGAAATCACTTGTCCAGTAGGTGTTGTGGGCAAGTTATACAACCTAATTTCAAAAGAAGATATTGTATGTATAGAAGAGATCAAAAATTTTTTATTATCGGATAATTCTAGAACCTAGTTTCTCTTATAATGCCAAATATATGAGAGTTATGCTTATTATATACAGTAGTTGGAATATTATAAGATGTTGATTCAAGAAAGATATCATGCCCTTCTCTAAGGGCTTTTTTTATAACTGGCTCAGAACCATTGATAGAAATAACAATGAAATCTAAATGTGCAAATTGATCAGTTTCTTCTAAGATAATAAGGGTATCTTTTTTATACATACTGGAAATATTAGGATGCACTTTAAAAGCATAAATATCATTATTAGCCTGCATGGTTACAGATAGATACTCTGTATTATTTTCTATGTTAGCAAAAATCTTTTTTTGCTCTACATTGATTGATGACCAATTTAGTATGGGGAGAGTTTTACTATAATAACTAAGAGGCACTTCACCTATTAATTGACCTACTGATTTGTTAAACACACGAGCAAGTGCAGATAAAGTATAAAGCTTTGGGTTTAGCGTTGTTCCAATTAAAATACCGCTAATGGTTGATGCTGGTAAATCAGCTATACTTGCTATCTGAGCCTGACTTAATCCAGATTCCTTTTGTAATTTGATAAGATTACTCATCAAGGTTTGACTAAAATCTGTCGGTCTTGCATATCTTTTTTGATTTTTCATGAAATTCTCTAGAAGCATCTTTTTATTTTCTCATAACGTACATAGAAAAAAACGCCAAGACAACGTAAATATCACTATAGAACATTTTGTCAAATAAGTAGTTGACAATCAATGATAAGCAGTTAATTATATAAAATGTAGACAGTAAATCAGCGATAAACAGTATTATTGTGTTATTTAGGTGGAGTGTTTTTTGTGCAGATAGGTAGAAATATATTAGCTAATACAAAAATAATGGATTGGAATGAGAGGATTATAGCAGATGATAATAGGCATGGTTGGGCAATTCTAACTTGCTTATCAGACATGCGCTATGTGCATAGGATTACACTGGAACAAGGTTCAAATATTTATCTAGTGCCTGAAGAATACTTATTAGACTAAAAAATATAAATATCATAAAAATGAAATACATAAGAAATTCTAAAAATAATCACAGAGATTTAGATCAAACGATTAGTCGTTTAAAAGCGAGTAATAATTCATTTACTCATAGAATCTTGATTTTCTTTTTTGTGACTATGTTGGCTATATTTTATGCAAATTACTCCATTGCATCAGATGCAAATAATTCTAATTCTCTTGATAAGAATTTAGTAAATAACAAAAGTAATGAAAAAGACTTATCTGATACTGGGGCAGATATTTTAAGCAATAACAAAATATCCCAAACAGATATTGTAATTGGTAATAGAGATGCAAAACTATTATTTATTGAATATTTTGCACCAACATGTACTCATTGTGCATATTATCACCTTCGTATACTCCCAGAGCTAAAAAGTAAATATATAGACACAGGTAAAGTTGCTTATGTAATGCGAGAGTTTGTAGGCAATAAACAAGATTTTGACGCAAGCCTCTTAGCTAGATGCAAAGGTGATATTGATTCATATCTTAAGCTATCAGAGCATCTGCTACTCAACCAAGACTCTTGGGCTTACAGTAAAGACTACAGAGAAAAGCTCTTTGAAGTAGGAGATAATCACGAAATATCTAAAGAGCAATATAACTCATGCCTAAACAACGAATCCAAAGCTCAAATTCTATTTGATCATGCAAAACTCATTGGCTCAGACAAAGACTTTATTGGTACTCCATCTTTCTACATTAACGGAGAGCTATACCAAGGAGAATACACAATAAAAGCTATATCGGAATTTCTTGAAACTGTTTTAACTAAAGAAGAGAGGGGTTAAGGGGTTATGTCTAATAATTCAACTAAAGCAAAAAAACTATCAAGTTACTCAATATACAAATGGCAGGAAGAAAATCTCAAAGACTGTCCTTCAATAATCCTAACTAACGCCAAATTCAGCATTCACGAAATCACCTCAAACGATGGAAGTAGAGTCTATATCGTACCAGAGGATTTTTATGTGGAGGCAAAATCTATGTTTAGGAGAATGGCAAGAGAAGAGGAAAGTCTAAAAGAAAATAATAAAACTAAAACAACTAAAGAGCAAAAATGAGTAATCAAATAAAAACAACATCCACCACCAATATACTGCTTGCAGTAATTTCTGCGCTTTTAGCGTTTTTATGTATTGATCAAAAGCTTTCTTCCCTAAAGAGCCAAGAAAGCTAAGAGAAATTACATACCCTTATAAAAAGACATGCATCGTACATAGAAGTGCAGCACTTAAAAGAAGAGGGAAGGCGTTTAGCTTTTGCAAATCACTTTGCAAGTGCAAATTTATCCCCAGGAGAAATCGGCACAAAAGAAGGTAATACAAAATTACTAAAAATGGGGGAGGGTGGAATAAATGCTTATTTATCCATTCCCATTAATAGCGGAGAAATAATAACTGGTATCAAAAGTTATGTTTCAAACTCTCCGCTTTATTCATATACCCATGCTTTATATTTCTCAACTCCTAGTTCATATGAAGAGTTACCAGAGGGCAAAGATCAAAATAGTGCTTTTAACAAAGAAAACAATAAAGAGGACGAGGGCAATGAACTAACAAAAGAATAAAATCTACAAATCTAATATGGGTCTAAATCCTATGATGAGTAAATATTACACAAAAGCTTTTTAAATATTTTAACAATAATGATCACAATTTATGGAGAGTCAAAAAATGAATAACAAGATCAAAAATATCAGTTCTACATCTAATACAGCTAAGGGCTGGGATAATAAAAAAATAGGAACTTTTGTAGCTATTGGAATATCTGCTGCCCTTGTTTCTATAATCCTTCCAGAAATTGCAATGGCAGGCTCTAAGTTTGACATAGATGCTGGCGTAAAAGCTGCAACTGATCCTGTCATTAAAGGCATAAAAGATCACTGGGGTAAAGCTGTTGCAATTACAGGTACTGCAGGAGCTGTTGTCGGAGAGGGTGATGCAAGGCAGCGAGCAACACGAGCAGCCTTTGCAGCAACTGCAGCTGGAGCTGTAGTTCTTGCCTTACTTGCAATGCTTATTGACTAAAGGAATAAAACCAAATCTTAAAAAAGTAGAAAGAGGCAAAAGCATGAGTAGAAGAGAATTCATAGATT
Source organism: Platygyra sinensis (assembly GCA_019787425.1). Taxonomy (NCBI): domain Eukaryota; kingdom Metazoa; phylum Cnidaria; class Anthozoa; order Scleractinia; family Merulinidae; genus Platygyra; species Platygyra sinensis. The sequence goes on along the minus strand of JAHPZR010053353.1, from coordinate 4,267 downwards.
GTTTAAATAAAGAGCCAAAGGCATTTAACTGTAATTTTGGCTCACTTATAGGCGGTGCTTCTATGCTTGGTCTATTTGCCTTTACTCAAGGATTATTTTGGGGTCTTGGAGCTGGGGCTGTTGGGTTTACAATTGGAGGCTGGGTAAGTAGGCAATTATTTTTAGGCAAACTACAAAGAAGTATTTATTGGAAAATGCCACTTGCAAGTATCTGGCTAGATAAGAACACGCCTCTATCATCAAATAGAAAAGAACTATAGATTTATGAATAGCAGAATGGTTTCTATAGAAAAGGTAGCAAGGCAGCGTAACATATTTATGCTCCTTAGTTTAATTGCAATAGCTGCATGTCTTATTCTTAGCATCAAGGTAATTAGTAGTGATGAGCGAGTTATTCTTGTGCCTGGTTTGCAGCGTGAAGTATGGACAAGTAATGAAGGTGTATCTAGTAGTTATTTAGAAGAAGTATCGGCTATGTATTTGCCGCTACTACTTGATCTTGACCACGAATCCATTGACTGGAAAAAAGAAAAACTACTTGCTCACGTATCTCAAACAGATAGCTCATACATGAAGTCTTTGAGTGAGTATTTTGCCAGAACCAAAGAAAACTATAAGCAATTTTCCTTAAGTACCCATTTTGCAGTGAAAAAACTGGAAACCAATGAAAAAGAACTAACCGTAAAAGCTTACGGTCAGCTAATTAGCAGATTCGGGGAGAAGGGCTTTGAATCAACTCCTGCTGTATATGGTCTTAGCTTTGACTGGCTAGGCGGGAAACTCTACTTGCAGGAATTTGTAAAATTAAACGAGGAAAGTAAATAAAATGCCAAGAGCAGTAAATCATATAATTCTTATTCTAGCTATATCCCTATCTCCTTTTACCTCACTTGCATCTGGTTTTGTACTTGATACTGATATGCATAAAAAACTTGTAGATAGAATAACAAAGGACTCCTTTAGTCAAAATCACAAAGAAGTCATAGAAGTATCATATCAAGAACAAATATCCTTAAATATTGCAGATGAGGCTATTAATCGTATTAGTTTTGATCATGCAAGAATATCCAAAATAATTGGTAATGTCAGCGGATTTACTTCTATCTTGTCAGATGATGGGGCTAGCTTATTTATTACCCCTAAACTACCAAAAGATAGCCATATAGATTTTGCAGTGCTTCTCTCAAGCGGTGAGATCATTGATATGTCTTTGACAGTGGTAAAAAGCAAAAAACCATATCTGATATCACTTAAAATACCAAACTCCTCAAAGGAGCATAATAAAAGCGAAGTGTTGCTACTGATAGATGCTATGAAAAATGAAACAGTTGGGAAATATTACGTACAAAAAGCAAGTAGCAATGTAACTATTCCAAACAAGGAAAAAATCAAAGCAACAAGCGGTGATATTTATAGCTTTAAAGATTTACGTGGGACAATTCTTACTCGAATAAGAGTAACCCACAAGAAGAAAAATCAACATTAACTGTTGAGCTTGCAGATAAAAACCTAGACCCAGAAAAACACTGGCGTAATTACTTTGAAGAAAAGCAAGATAATCTAGAAAAAGCTCTAATTGGGCGTATAGAAGAATTATCTAAAATGCAGGAGGAAAAGCTACAAAAAGTTAAAGAAGGAGCTGAGCAAGAATTGCTAGATACTAAGGCAAAACTAAAAATGGCGCAGGAAGAACTATCTAGTGCAAGTCTTGATATGAGAAGACTGAGCAAGGAGCAAATGAAAGTTCAGCGGAATAATCTCTCTGCCAGTTCACTAGAATTAGAAGAAATAGCCTATAATAGCGATATAGAGCTAGACGTTCCAAAATCAGCTAAAAACTATATACCAGAAGGGACGTATTTTACAGGTCACTTACTTGGAGGAATAGCTGTTTCTACTGGCTTAAACACACCCGATGAGAACGCAAAGCCAGTTGCAATTAAATTAATAGGCAGGTTTGAGAGGGGCAGAAAAAAAACCACAAACCTATCACCCTTGAATAATCTCAAATTAGAGAATTGCCGTATTATGGGATCATCTTACGGCGATCTATCAAGTGAGCGTGCAATTATTCGCCTAGAGAAGTTAATATGCGAGCAAGACGGCATGTATATTACAAGCAAGGTAGCAGGTCAGATATTTGGCAGTGACGGACTAAACGGAATTAAGGGAACTGTTATAGCTACAAATGCAAAACATATAAAAAATGCAGCAATTGGTGGCTTAATTAGTGGTATATCTTCTTCTGCCAAAGGACAAGATGGCTCTAGTATGAGCGCATCTGGTATTATCTCTACTAAATCAAAGGGAGCTAAGAACTTACTTAGCGATGGTGCATTAACTGGCGCAAGTAATGCTGGTGATAAAATAGCAGATTATTACTTAAGGCAAGCAGAAAGCCTGTCGCCAATACTCACAGTACCATCTGGCGTTAGAGTCAACGCACAGATAACCAAAGGCTTTTTTGTTGGTGAGATAAGTACCCATAGCAAAATAAAAAAGGCAAGAGCGATAAATCCTAATAATCCAGAAGCAAATATTAAAAGAAGCAAAGAGGTTGCTTCCAAACTATCAGACATTAGATCAGAGTATATGGAATGAAGATAATAAAAATAATTACAACAAGCCTAATGTTACTAAACCTGGCGTCATGTGCTACTTACAAATCCTCATTTAATTGTGGTGATTCCAAGGGGGTATATTGCGCCCCAATGGATAGAGTAGATCAAATGATAAATAGCGGTGAGATTGAGCGTTTTAATGAGCAAAGACAAAAACAACAAAAGTACAAACCTCTGAAAGATTCTGATGCTCCAAAGCTTAAGGAGCAAGAGGTAAGTACCAAAACAGAAAATAACGAGGTAGGCAATGTTGGCATTTGAAAAACATTTAAGCAAGCTAGCTGCATTTTGTGGATTTAAAGAGCCAGCTGAACGTGGACTTGATCCAATAAAAGAACTTAAGAAAGCAATCATGCAAGAAACAGGCGGGGCAGTGCCACTTGCTGACTGTCTGCTTTATGATTATTTTGATGATAAGACCAATATTGCCTTTAACAAAGGATCACTTGGCTTTTTTATGGAGATTAATCCGCTGGTTGGAAGCGAAAGCTCTATTGAGAAAAACTTGACTCTATTTTTTAATGACGAACTACCATCTGGCGGATGCTTGCAGTTTATAGTCATTGCTTCTCATAATGTAGAGCCAATACTTGCAAGATGGGAAGAAGGGCGCAAATACGGAGGTGAAGAACTTGAGCGTGTTACCTATTACCGCCGTCATTTTATAGAAAATCTCTCAAGAGATTATGCTAATGCACAAGATGGCAGGCTAGCTCGTAACTTCCGTTTATTTGTCAACTATTCAATTGCTGATAAGGGGAATATTACCTTAGAGAAAACCTTAAACTTTAAACGTAAATTATATAACAAACTAAAGGCTGAGAAATTCAGTCCAAGATTATGTGCAAGCATCGAGCTTATAGATATTGCCTCTGAAATCCTTCAAATGAGTCTTTCTAAAAAAGACCCAGCTAAATACGATATTCTAAATGATATCAGCTCGCAGATTTTAAAGAACAATGATTCTACTGTATGTGAGGATAAAATCATTCACAATGATAGTGGTTTGGTTTCTAAGGTATTATCACCGACAGAATTGCCAAGTGGATTCTCTCTAGTAGAGATGATTAATCTACTTGGCGATGAATACAAGGCAATACCTGGAAGATTCATAATTTGCTATAGCCTTGCTAATGATATTGGAGCAAAAGGAACAAGTGCCATTTTAGCTCGGGGCGATAGAGTAATTGCAGCCAGCACTAAGTCATATACAAAGGATGACCTACTTGCCAAAGAAGAAGCAAGTAAATGGGTACAGGTAAAGGCAATAAACAAACAAGGAGAGATATTCCTTAGAGAATCAATGCTTGTTATGATAACTGCGCCAAGCGCAGATATAGAAACAGCAGAAGAGGTAATCAAGAGTCTATATAACGCCCATGATTGGAAATTAGCTGTTTGTGATAAAATACAAAGAATAGCAAGCTTAGCTATGCTGCCTATGATGGCATCTAGCTATATAGGCATGCTTAAATTCTTCAGGCTAACAAGATATGCGCTTAGCGGTGATGTTGTTGCAAAGCTTCCCTTGCAAGGTGAGTGGAAGGGGGTGCCATCATCAGGCGTCATATTAATGGGCAGGCGTGGTCAGTTATTTCTATTTGACCCATTTCACAGAGTAGGAGGAGGCGGTAATTATAATGTAA
>JAHPZR010053352.1:47500-59431 GCA_019787425.1 Platygyra sinensis | reverse complement strand
CCTATATAGGGGATTAGACTCGTTTCCTACATCTTCTCTTCTTCTTCTCTTGTTATTGGGTATAAGGATCGAAAATTCCAGATCAATATATGTTTTACCCCGTGTTCATTAAAATCTAGCTTGCGTCCATATTCAGAACACCTTCAGAGTCCCGTTTTTAGACTCACTTGGCTTCACACTACAGTAGAACCACGCATACGAGAACATGTGGTTACGACACCCAGGCTGAAATTTGGTAATAATGATATACTACTAGTAATCGGAGATTAGGGAAGTGCGTTCGGCATTTCAAAGGGGAAATATTGTGTTGTGGTTATTGGGGTAGATGAATATGCCTATGGTATATTGTCAAATAAAGGGTTATGGCGTATTGTGAAACTTGTATTTAGTCTGTGTACGAAAAGGTTTTAAAGGCTAGTTATATGGTATGGTTTTTTGAGGAGGCAGTCGTCGCAGTCCATCGCGCGTGTACATATACAAGTTTTACCGTAGTTGGTGTGGTAGTTAAGTGTTAGTAAGTAGTAAGAGAATAGTTGAAAACGTGTTTAAATGAAAGCAATAATTTTATTTAAGTCTATGTTATTAAACAATGTTGAAAATGTTAACTACTTCTGAAATTTCTGTAAAGCCTTCATAACATGTATTTATAGATCTTGTACGGGGATTATAAAATGTGTTTTTCTATTTAGAAATAGTTATCATAATAAAGGAAATTAATTATGAAAAAACAACAGGAACATATATATTTCTTTTTAAAAATAGTTATCATAATAAAAAAACATCAATTGTTACTTCTGTAACTGAACTGAACATTCTGAATTGAAAATAGGTCCTTTTTCTATTAAAGTTTGATAACATTGAGCTTTTTGAAGGGTTCAAACTGCTCATTTCGAAAGTCAACATTTAATACTTGTCAATAGCCTCAAGTGAAACTCATTCTATCAGCTTATGAGAGGCAGTGTCATAATAAAGAATAGTTTATCATAATAAGAATATTAATTAAGAAAAAAGAACAGGAACATGTATTTTTTCTTTTTAAAAATAGTTATCATATAAAAACATCAACTGTTACTTCTGTAACTGAACTTAACATTCTGAATGGAAAATATAATCCTTTTCCTATTAAAGTTTTATAACATTGAGCCTTTTGAATGGGTTCAAACTGCTCATGTCCAAAGTCAACATGCCTAAACTTGCATTATATGACATATCCACTGACTTTTCCTCTTTTGTAGCTTCTCAGAGCTCTGAAGTACAAGAAATCTTGGGCTACATCCAAACCATATCTCCTGTGAAGAAGGCCACGTTTTCCCCAACCAAGTATTTCAACTGCAATATTCAAAGAAGTGACAGAGTGGTTAGGGCAGTCTGTTTCAACCCAGCAAAGAGACCCCTGCTAGAAAAGTACCAGAAAGGAAGAACAGCTGTAAGGCTCCACAACATAACATCTTCCATCAAAGATGACGTCGAAAGTATCATCATCCAAAACAACACAACTGTACAACCTGTGGTTGTACCATTTGTCTACCAAGACGCTGCAACATCATCTTCCTTACCAAGTCTCTCATCTTTACAAGAGGTATCAAAAGAGCAATTGGTTGACATAAAGGCAAAGGTATCCAGCATCACTGCGGTAAAAACGATTAACAGTCGTTATGGCTACGCTCTACAAAGACAAGAAGTCATTCTGGTTGACCACACAACCTCGATAAAACTGATACTCTGGCAGGAACATTGTAACAAACTAGAAGATCAAAAGACCTACGCCTTACAGAATCTCAGACTCAAAGAGTCCAATGGATCGCGATATCTCACACACCCAAAGTCAGAGGAGTTTCTTTCAAAGAGATCCAGCTTTCACACAAGACTTGGCACAAGTCACAACAGAAATAGAATCACTCACACATAGGAAGGTGTCAGCTAAAATAATTGGTGTCCAACACGCCTCAAAAGTCTTTCCTGCACGTCATGCAAAAAGAAGGTTACAGTGAAATCGAATGGAAAGATCGCAAATTGTCAGTACTGCAAGATGATGATGAGAGTAACTTCTTGTCAACCTCAGTGGTTTTTGAAAGTGCTTTTTCAGAACACTCAAAACATTAATGACAAACTTACACTTACACTCTTTAATCACGAGGTCGATAAACTGGCTTCATTTTTACCCGATGTTAACCTCAACATCATATCAGAGGAAGACTTCATTTTCCATCTCCTAGACAATGAATCCAGCTTCTCCATTACTTATGACACTGCTTCTAATAAGGTGATAGAAGTTTCACTTGAGGCTATCTGAGACATATTATTGAAATGTTGACTTTGGAAATGAGCAGTTTAAACCCTTCAAAAAGCTTCTGCAGTACTTATGACACTGCTTCTAATAAGGTGATAGAAGTTTCACTTCAGGCTCTTTGAGAAATATTATTTACATGTTGACTTTGGACATGAGCAGTTTGAACCCATCAAAAGGCTCAATGTTATAAAACTTTAATAGGAAAAGGATATATTTTCCATTCAGAATGTTAAGTTCAGTTACAGAAGTAACAGTTGATGTTTTTTATATGATAACTATTTTTAAAAAGAAAAATACATGTTCCTGTTCTTTTTCTTAATTAATATTCTTTATTATGATAACTATTCTTTATTATGACACTGCCTCTCATAAGCTGATAGAATGAGTTTCACTTGAGGCTATTTGACAAGTATTAAATGTTGACTTTCGAAATGAGCAGTTTGAACCCTTCAAAAAGCTCAATGTTATCAAACTTTAATAGAAAAAGGACCTATTTTCAATTCAGAATGTTCAGTTCAGTTACAGAAGTAACAATTGATGTTTTTTTATTATGATAACTATTTTTAAAAAGAAATATATATGTTCCTGTTGTTTTTTCATAATTAATTTCCTTTATTATGATAACTATTTCTAAATAGAAAAACACATTTTATAATCCCCGTACAAGATCTATAAATACATGTTATGAAGGCTTTACAGAAATTTCAGAAGTAGTTAACATTTTCAACATTGTTTAATAACATAGACTTAAATAAAATTATTGCTTTCATTTAAACACGTTTTCAACTATTCTCTTACTACTTACTAACACTTAACTACCACACCAACTACGGTAAAACTTGTATATGTACACGCGCGATGGACTGCGACGACTGCCTCCTCAAAAACCATACCATATAACTAGCCTTTAAAACCTTTTCGTACACAGACTAAATACAAGTTTCACAATACGCCATAACCCTTTATTTGACAATATACCATAGGCATATTCATCTACCCCAATAACCACAACACAATATTTCCCCTTTGAAATGCCGAACGCACTTCCCTAATCTCCGATTACTACTAGTATATATACTCATTATTTACCAAATTTTCAGCCTGGGTGTTCTTAATCCACATGTTCTCGTATGCGGGTTTTTACTGTAGTGTGAAGCCAAGTGATGTCTAAAAAAGGACTCTGAAGGTGTTCTGAATATGGACGCAAGCTAGATTTTAATAACATGGGGTAAACATATATTGATTCTGGAATTTTTCGATCCTTTATACCCCATAACCAAGAGAAGAAGAAGAAGAAGATGTAGAGAGTTAATCCCCTATATAGGCCCTATTCTCATATTTTATCCATTTAGTCATTTAGCTGTAGAACCACAAGTGGATCCGCAGACTATATGACAATGTTATGACGAAATTCATTGTCAATAACAGAACAGACGCATGAAAAACTGACGTCAATTTGTTTTTTTAGGATAACAAATAGTCAAATTGTCCCCTCCTCGCTCGTTGACGCATGCATGAATTATAAATTCTTTGTGTCTGTCCGCCTTATTGACAATAAAAATTTGCCAATGAGCACGCGAAAGTTTCTGCAGTTATCGTAAAAATCGTGTTTCCGGGTATTGTATCCAGTTCTCCCGCGGCCTATAATCGTTGCGTAGATGTTTTCTTTCGTGTTAGCCGATTGTAACGGTACACCTGGCTCGGGTTGCTCGAAAGGTGTATAAAACGCTATCAATCGGATAAATCACTACCCAGCGGATAGCTTGGTTTGTTTTTATTAACACTTATCCACTGGATGGCGATTTATCCGCCGGTGGTTAGCGTTATCCAGACTTTGAATTGGCTGTTTTTTGATCCACCGAAAACGTCCAAAGCTGGCAGTGATCTAAAAATAACTTAAGGGATTACCTTAGTAATAAACGTCTACAAAGTGGGGCGGGGGGTTACCTCTCTAACTCTTCATCCTCTCTTGCTAAAGTTTATATATAGGACTAATAGACCCCCCGGCTCAAAATTGAAATTCTAGTCCAGAGCCGGGCCATTTTCTTTGCGTATAAAGAATCAAATCGCTTGCTTTGTTCTTCAGTAAAGTAGTTTTTCCAGTCTCCTACTTCACCTTTGCGAATAAAATCGCCCTTAATTCCATTAATCCATGAGTAATTAACCCTTTTCATCTTTTTTCATGGCGTTGTAAAGATGTTTGGTTTACAATGCGTTCCACTATTTCTGGAGGAATTTCTTTTCCAATAAACTTGGCAATCTTTTTGAATTACACCAGGAGAATCCTGCAACGTAAAAAGGAGAAAAAGGCAAGGTATACGCGGCATTACTAGCAATCTAAACTGAAAGACAGCAGCCTCCCGTGCAATGGAATAGTTGATTTAGATAACACAAGCTGGATTTGGGCACGGTAGGGAAGGGGGAGGGGGGAGTTTCGTTCGAGGCCCTTAAGAGAAAATGACACATCATAACACAGACTTGGCCTCAGAATGCCAATATTTTATTTCCGAGGACCTCAATTTTAAACAGCTTAGAACTTCTTTTACCCGCCGACGCAGCCCAACAGTTTCTTTAAGGGAGGAGAAACTTAACCTACAAGTCTGTTGCTAAGGAAATCTCAAAACCTCCTTTTTTTTGGCTCCTGAAGTCCAGTGGGCATCAAAGTTTACCGTGTTTGTTCGATTCACGTTTCCTTTAAATGTTTCGAACCACGCCCATCTTTGGCATGTCACGTGACCACAATAGAAAACGTCTAAAAACTCGGACTGAGTGGATCGTTTTCGAAATGTAACAATACGTTTTGCCAAAACACGGCATCGTATCATCTACAACTTGTAGCATGCGTTTGAGGAAATGTACAACATTTCGAAAATTATAGATCTTTAAGTGCTTTTATAGCCTCTTAACACTTTTAATACCTTCGTCGAATAAGTGAACTACATCTCTGCAAACAACGTCATCTTGAGCAAAGGACAAAGCTCACTGGAGTGATTGAGGCAGGAATTTATGTAGTATGCGGAGTAACTGTCACATTTGCAGGCCCCTAACCGTGCGTACCCCTGTTTGGCATTAAACGGTCCATTAAACGTTCGTTTTTTAACGCATGCGTTACTCGTGTTTTCCGTCTCTCACGTTATTTCCGCGACTTAAAGCCTGGGGCACAGTCACGGTATTTTGAGTTATTTTGATCGTCGACAAAATTACCGTCTCTGAAAATAATACTTAACAAAGATAGAAAAACACCAAAGAGATAATAATACAACCTCGTTCCCAGGTTAAACCATAATAAACCTTAAAGAAACAAGGATGTTGAGGATGGAGAAGATTGACACGGATTACAAACAACGAAATTGAAACATTTGGCTAAACTTTTCAAACCGTTCAACCATGACTATCCTCTTTTAAGTCAAGATGGACTGACTAGATAAAAACAAGCTCGTTTGCAATATTTGCTCGCTTTTATTGTCAACATTTTTGCTTGAGGAAAGTCAGTTTCGATTAATGCTTGACGTTTTACAGTATGAAGAGCAAATATTACACGAAATGTTTTAGGTAAATCGTCGAAACATTTAGACTGTGGATCGATTGCAGGGGTTGTATTGTTAGTGTGTTTGTTTATGCATTCCCCGCTATGACGTCATGATGTCGGTTTTCTCTCGCAAACATCATTGTTTGTAACAGAAACTTTCCATGCTGAGTGGCAATCTCGTTCCCAGGGTCTCTCATCTTACGTTGCAACTACCCCGCGGCAGCAACTTTCTCCCAAATGTCAAACGTTTTTTTTTTCTTTCAGTTTCGTGCGCAAAACAACTTGAAGTAGCGCCCATTTTAACCATATAAGTATAATATTTACCTGCGATTGATCCAAAGTCTATTTTTCTACGGTTTTGTTTTGGACATCATATTGATTCTTCTTACTTTTTCGCCGAAAAATAAACTGTTATCGAAACTCTCCTTCTCGAGCAATAATTACTTTTGTATTGGTTCCATATTAGAACACACGAAACGGACTGTGAGCCGTCAATTGTACACAACAACACAAAGGATTTTTCTCGCCCAATCAGGCAGCAGCATCAATATAGCCGTTTGAAAGTGACTCTGTAAGACTCTCTCCCTCTCGGGGGCTCCTCAGGCATGTTCTGCCCTCCTATTCGGCGCCGTTGTTTTCCTCGTCCTTTTGACCTTACTTCTCTCGCCTGCACTGCCAGATGTCACGATTACAAATATACTTGAAAAAAAAATGTTACTTGTGTTCTTCTCACCTTCTTCATGTCCTCGTACTTTACAACAACACGTTTGGATCATCCTTGTGTTTCCACCAGCTTAACACGTGATCAAACCAAGAGCCGTAGCAGACTACAAACAAATCAAAAAAAATAAATAAAGCGTTTATCCATGGCTGCTAGAACATGGCTGTAACCTGGTGCACTTGTGAAATCAATGCACGAGTAACCTTTCTCCAATCCACTCTCATATAAATATCAACTAATTATGTTGTTCACATGCAGATGGTGGAAACATATCATTATCATTATCATTATCATTATCATTATCATCTCCATCATCATAGTCTTTGCTGGTGTTCTCTATGCGCATCAGTCAGGCGCAAACCATGCACCTAGGGCATCAGTCACTTAAGTCAATGTTACTGTTCAGATGCTAAGCACCTTTCTGAGGATTCATGCAGATTTCAGCATGCATATCTTTTGAATCTCTGTCACATTAGCACTCTTGCATACTTTCTTAGTCTGCTTGCAGCCGGTTTTTTTCTCAAAGGGTCACTTAGACGCCCGGGCTTAGACGAGTGTTTAGTCGTCGCGAACGCAAAAAGAGCGAAAATTTAAGGTGGCTCTGAACCCCCTATACAGAATTTTTTTAAACTTTGCAAAAAGTTGCATCTTATCATGCTGATTAAAATTCGACAATAAAAAATGGGGGTCACCGAGCTCGTTTTTGAGTTATAAGCGCTTAAAGCTAAAATTACGGGTGTTTTTAGCACGTCATATTGCTGCTATGGTAACCTATTGTGCCACAAAAATTAACTGAACAGCAACTTGTTCACCGATGATTGGGCAGTTTGTTGATACCATGATTGTGGCATTAACCGATGAAGAGTGGTTATAATGACCCATCAAACTTTAAGTCTTCGAAAGTACTGGAAACTGGTACCATCCACCTTAATTAGCACAATTCGGTTTAGACTGACGTTTGTATAGCGCGCGCAGTCTAGGCACCGCATACAATGTTAGGGGATCGGATGCGAACATCTAAGAACTCCTCCCTCCCTTAAAAGACCTCGTTCAGAAGATCTTTTATCGCACCACCGGTGTAGAAGAAGAGAGATTGACAACAGCATTGCTTTTCATAATAAGGACAAAATACCTTCTCCTTTGATGAATAATTCAAAGTACTCGTCCCAGGAGCGGTGTGGTGTTTCAGGCATAACCTCGGAATGATGATAAAATGACACAGCTGTATCTTTGGGATTGCGCATGACACAAATGTAGCGTGGCTTGGTAGCCTGGTCACGCGGCTTAGGAACCAGGCCATATGGAAGATGAGTCTTGAACACGCGCGGTGCTGGAAAGCTTTCAAACAACCTCTCGATCATCAAAGGACTTGATGCGTAGTAAGGGTTATGGAGCATTGGATGAAGCATTTCCGTCTAACCGTGGTATTCGTACGTCCAATCGACGATAATCAATATTTCCACCATGGATAATCTGCCAAACCATTTCTTGGGTCCATGTTGTTCCTGGACAAGAACACGAGAGTGTGTATTAGTATCCGTGTTTTCTCTTGCAAGGTTTTGGAATAGTTGTGCACTGTCCCAATTAAGTTTTCGAAAGCTAAGATGGATGACACTATCCACCGGATAAATCATTATGCAGTAGATAGCGTGGTGTGTTTTGTTAATACAGTGGATAGCGATTTATCCGCCGGTGCTGGAATAGCTTTAGCCAGCCTCCAAACAATCTGTCTTCTTACGGACTGTTGCGTAACTTCTTTGCTTTAGTAGGCTAGTGAAGTATATATAGTCCCTCGCTAGATCTTGTTTACTAAGCTTGCCATCTTTGCCATCTCGGCAAGTAAACATGGCGCGGACAGTTGCTGAAACAAATTTTCATTTATTCGAAAGTTTGACAGTGGCGTGTTTTCCCTGGACCAATCACAGTTCTTTGCTACACATAGCAACCAATGAGATTGCTTCGTTTTGTATCAGACAATTGCTGATTTTGTGTTCGTCAAAACGGGCAAAGGTCCGACTTTTGAGTTTATATGACGAAAGACTTTTAACAAAGCTTTTATCTGTAGTAATTTGTTTCTTTATTATATAAAACAAATGAATTCCAAGTTGACGTACGTCTGTTCAGTAACAGGTCACAGAAGACGTACAAATGTGGTAAGGAAATCAGTGGACACTCGGGTATCACCTCGTGTGCCACATTTTTGTTCTTACCACATTTTGACGTCATCTGTGATCTATTAAACAATTAGATTCTGAGCTCGAGATTTCTTTCGCTTGAGAGTTAACGAGGGCGGAGCCCGAATCAACTATCACGCATAGAAATCGAGAGCGATAATAGTCTAACTGTTTTAATATAAATTCACTAGATGGTAAAACTTTAACTCCTCTTCACAGATACCTTGAAAACGCAGGCTGCGGTCATCTTGATTAAACTCGTACAATGCTACGCTACTCATTATCTATCACAGATTATAGTTCACTACTAAATGTTCTCCGATTCGTATTGGTTTAAATTGATCAGGTGATGAGATAGTGTTCATTCGCGGAGAGACACTATCAGCTCATAAAGCCGTGTCCGCGGAAAATACCTGGCGGGGTAGTAGTCGTCCGTGAAAATTTCTCTGTAAACAAGCGGGCTTATAGAAAATAGGGCTCGTAGGAGAAACCCTTACTAGTATGAAGTCTCGAAAGACTCGATCGGCGATGCTAATTTCCAGGGGGGGGTTCGTAACTATTCGATGCCATAATTGGTAACAAAGGCCTTTCAAATATAACGATGTCATATTTTACTTCAGTTTGGATCTGGACATGGTAGAAACGGCAGCTGAAAAATTTCTAAGTGTCGCGAAATGGCATGCAAAACCACCCCCCACCGTTTACGAAACAGACAACTGCGTCGGCGGGCTGAAGTGATATTGAACAAGACACTCGCCGGCCGGGCCGCAAAATTATCGCGGGCTACGGCACGTTATTATTATACTTGACCAGCTTTTGACATACGTAACAACACAAAATGTCATTTTCCTCATGCTAACAGCCGCGGAAATGGTGTCGATCATTTCCTGCGTTGTTCCAGGAAATCCAGGGCAATCACCACAGACCGGATCAGGTGGCGATCTTAAGCTCTTCTTTCTGGGCGTCTGCTATCTTAGCATAAATTGCACTCAACAACTTGTAAGTTAATTCTTCACGGCCGAAGTGAGCTCCCTGTAGAAAGATCGGTATTACTATTATTATTAATTATTATGAACACTTATAATAACGGTCGCACTCCTACTATTCTCAAGAGGGTCTTAAGCACAAGCAAATGTGCAGGTGCTCACCTTGCTTTGCGTTTTCCATGCTATTGGCAAAAAGCCCGACTATTGGCAGGAGGCCACAAATGTTTTATCCATGAACGCGACTGCAAAATGGCTGGATAAACCTGAGAAGTGTTTGTGACGAAACCTGAACAACCCCCTCTCGGAAAGGGCCTCGCCCGTGTCTCTGCCTCATCCCTGCCCACAGAGAGTGACTCTAAATATTTTTAACTAATAATTCCTCGCGCCGCGAATGGGACTCTGCGTCAATAGGCCCATGAGGCCGAAGGCCCGAATGGGCTATTGACTCAGAGGCCATGAGGGCGAGAGAGAATCAGTGGTTTTCGTACAAACCAACTAGTTGGTCAAAAAATATTCGAGACAAAACATCTTTCGCTCGTTAAAGCGACTTCCAGCCGCCATTGCTTTTGGTTTTCAAAGCTAGGCGGCTTTTCGCTAACTAGTGGGCATATAACAAATAGTTTGTAATAACAAGTAGTTGGATATCATGCAGCCTAATAGATGAGTAGCGAGGCCCGGCCAGTGTTGTGCGAACATTTTTTGCGGAATTGAAACTTACCACAATCGAGAGGTAAATGGAAGAGCGAAGAAAGAACTAAAAATGTAGCGATGTAAAATGTCTTGCTGGTGGCCCAGGAAACACGGAGCGCTAGGGTCAGCGTCACCGCGCTGGCTGTAATGATCTTTTTGAAATCTTCGGGCTCAATAGGCCACACAAATTTCACCTAAATATCTCATAATTCCATCCTCATCAGCTCCTTGTACGCTCCCGTGTCTTTCGCTCGCAACTCATCCACTCAATCGATATATTCCCTTTTTGTCGTCTCCTCCTCCGTATCCACTCTTTCGCGTCCTTCCCTGTTTGTGGCGGCCCTGACAACTCTTCACCAAATGTCATTCTGCATTGCAGTCACTAAAATTGTGGCAAAGCTGCTCTTCTCCGTTGATACACAGCCATTTTCGTCACGACATTGAAAGCATCGCCATATTGGTTTACAATTGCACGCGGTAGGAGACTAGGTACCCAGTTAGGGCGACGCTAGCACATATGCGCGATTTCGACAAACTATCATTTGAATTATAGTTCACCACTAAATTTTCTCCGATTCTTATTGGCTTAAATTGATCACGTGACGCGATAGTGTTCATCCGCGGAGGGCCACTATCAGCCCATAGTGCCCGTCCGCCGAAAATACCCGGATGGATAGTAGTCGTCGGTGAAAATTTTGCTGTAAACAAGCGGATTTCGTAGAAAATAAATAACTGAAATTGTATTAAGGATTGTTATCTGTTTTCTTTTTCTAATTTTATCTTTGGCTTTCACGGCTTTCGTCTCAAAATCTTGCAAATAATTCAATTGAAGTCTAATTGATTTTTGAACTAGCGCGCGGAAGAAAATTTAGTGGTGAACAATAAAGACAATAGAGTGTTTATGTCTCGGAACTATCGGTCTGATAGTTGCCCCTTGGAAATTTGATGTTCTTAAAACTAGCATATTTGCCCTCGAAGCTTCGCTTCTCGAGGCAAAGTAATTTGTTTTTAAGGAACATCAAATTTCCCGCGGGGCAACTATCCGCCAGATTAGTTTCCTCGACAGAAACACACTATTGTTTAACGATCAGGGACTGTGGATCGCAAACGTGATAGTTCAATGATAGTAGATGAAAAAATAGTTGGAAACTATCATCGACTATCATCACTATATGACCTTTGAACTGGCCTTTACAAAGAATTTCCAGGCAGAAGAATGCCATTATATCGAGAGATGCATGATTTTATTTATAAATATATTTTAATGTTCGGCTGTCTGCTAGCCCGATACAACTTTATTTCTAAGGCTAGCTCCGTGGCCGTCAAGTATGAACCAATCTAGCGCTGGTAGACTGGTTTACCCGAGGCGGGCAAGACATGGAGCTATCTTGCATCTCCGTAGATGAATGACTAACTCGTAAGCTAAACCCAACACGACGCAACGGATGAGTGGCCACCCGTACATTTTTAAGTCCGATTTCTTTGAAGGTGCCAAGTTGCTTTTCGATTTTCATTGAGAGCTGCAAACTATTGGCAAACAT